>JAVLVB010000434.1:279857-298747 GCA_032876305.1 Orestias chungarensis | reverse complement strand
TATATATATATATATACATATATTTCATGTTGTCAAGTGGTTCTAATTCTAATTTGATACATTTAAGTAACACATAAATCCAGTATAAGTTTTTTTATAAATGGAAGTATAGTCCATTAGCAAGAAATTAAAACAACTTTCACCGCTATCGCTAAAACTTGTTGTAAAACCATGTATTTGAACACGAGGAGTCTGGCATGTTCAATTCGATGCAGAGTGTTTTTCGTTTAGGAATTTCTACTGCAGTCTTGTTTAACTTTGATCAATAGTTTCTGCCTTTTTAAACCTGACAGCTATTGTACAGAAGAATCAATCTACTAAAACAACTGCATGCTCTAATTATACACCAAGACTGTCCGATCTAGACGTACAAAGTTTGAAACTTTTTGCAAAATGTAATTTTGAAATGTCATTTCTTGGCAGGGATTAGGACACCCTGACATTTATCGGCACTTACAACCTGTCTAAAATTACACAAGTGTGTATTACTTCGGGTGCACATGATGAGAACATTATTACTCAGTGATTACTTGCAAATTTGAAGGAGGTTCGCCTTGAACATATTAGGAGGCAGCGTGTCTTCTGTTTAAAAGGCTAAACCCGGTTATTTTGTGGTTTGAATTTTGTTCTTTGTTTATATTACTTTATTTTTCCGAGATTAAACTAATTTTACATCAATAGGTAAACACTTCTTTTAAATATTAATAAGAAGTCCTAATGTTCCCAACAAAACATTTGAAACAAAACTGTCTTAAGGTGACTGGTCTGGAAAAACTGGATGTGTCATATTGTTAAGGCTTCTGACCCACATTAAACAGAGGAATCTCAGGAGTACAAATAATAAGAGAGTTTATTGTAAGTTGGTTGAGATCTAGATCTCCTCAAAACGGGTCCTGAGGGTAATGGCAAAAGAGCAAAAATGGAATGGCTGGAAACGACGCGGGAGACTGGGAGGCTTCTGGAGGTGGAGACAGAGAAGGTGAGACGGGGGCTTAGATGAACAGAAGTGACTGGAGTGGGTCTTACTGTTAGTTTGAAAGTGGAGGACGCCAGGGGAACTGAGAGGGCTTGAGGTTTACAGATGGTCTAGTAGGTTGCAGCAGCCGTCTTGGATCGGTGTGGCTGGAGCGGGCAGATCGATCTGAGCAGGCGGGAACGGAGACCTGAAGTGAATGATGATATCCAGTGGAGATCAGCGGAACAGAGGTGAGACTAGAGAACTGGTGAGCAAAAGACTGTAATCACTACAGCTTAGAAAAAAACAGGCAACTAGTAGTTCAGCAACTTGCTGAAAACACAACTACAAAGTCTAGAAAATCTGGCAATGAGGAATGTGAGAGTTACTGGTAGTAACGCAACACTCAGGCGACGAGGAGCAGATCCACCGGTCTTTAAGTACAGCTCAGCTCGTCACAGATGATGCAGCACACCTATTCAGAGGCACAGGTGCGGCCGGCGCTCCAGCCAGGCTGGAGCTCTGGAGAGCCTCTAGTGGACAACTTGGAGTGGTACAAACTCAAACCCTGATAGGATTTGAAAAGAATTTACATCTGCCAGTTTTTGGAGGGTTTTCTTGGTGGCAGTAAATATCCAATTGGAAGCTTATCCAGCTGATGAAAAGCAAAAAATATTTGAAAGGTTGTTTGACCTTTAAGAACCAATGCTCTTACTTGATTTACTCCAAGATATGTCGATCACGGCTATGCCTTCTTGTTCAGGAGCAGGGGGTTGAAATACCATAACAACCGTAATAAACATATTCATATATATTTAAATTCATCTCCTAACAATTTCCGATACTAACTCCACACTAATTTTACAAAGATTTGCTTTAACATTTTGAAAAAATAAAACTGAAAAAAGAAAAAAAAGAGTAAAAATTGAAGTCAAAAATTTTCTAAACAGAAAGGGTCAAACAAAATACTTGGGATGTCAGCGAGTTCTTTTTAAATTGTAAGAAATTTTTTTTCTTTGCGCTTCTACTAATTGAAGGATGGCACATACTGTAGCATTTTATTTTTTGTTTTTTTTTGCAACAAGGACATTTTTTGGTCTCAAACTGATTCGTTTACCAAACTCTGAAGTGCTTGTAATATGGGACAGAAATTCCCTTTATTACATGAAAAAAATACTGGAGCTAAACAGAGTCCTTAGGTCAGATCTGGGCCGACTTAGCGCTGGGTTGAATTTAATGAAGGTGTTTGGACTTTGGCTTTCATCCAGCAAACTGAGTTAGCTTTTCAAAACAAAAAAGTGGGCCAATGAGGCTAATGTAAAACTAAAAAAAACAAAAAGAAAGTTGCTTTAATGTTTTTAATGAATGTACAACTATTATAAACGAAACCCAGCAGGACACAAATATTAAGGGTCTGCCTTTAGAAAGCATGTTTAAAAGAAAAACAAGCAGTGCTTTTACAGTTAATCATCTGGGTCACTAATGGAAGAAAGGTTGGTAAAGACTGAAAAAAGACTTTGCCCACAATACGGAAGTGAATTTTTAGGGCGACGAGTTGGCTTTAGGTAATGCTTCCATCCATCTTCTTAACCCACTTTAACCTGTCAGCGTAGGGGGCAACACAGGGGCTATGTTTAGTGGTCAGTGGGCAGTAGGTCAGGATTACCCTGGACAGGTCATCAGTCCATCATTTGGCAAGACAGAGACACACAAGCAGCCATGCACACAATCACCAAAGGTCACCTAATGTGTATCTGTTTAAACTGTGGTAGGAAGACGAACCTTTCAAAACTTTAGTCTCCATCCAGAATCTGATCTCAGGCTGCTGTTGCTGCAGAGCAACAACCCCACCACCTTGTATGTTAATATCTTTTTTTTTTCTTTTTTTTTAAAATAAAACCTCATAACGTTTTTATTGTACCACAACTAGAAACTATTAAATCTTAATAATGAAAAATTATACTTAACATATCATATAACACTTGGTAAAACTGTGAAAATTAGACACAGATGACACTGGCTTAGGCTAACTACTTGGTAGCTAAAGTCTAAAGCGATCTAATATTACATACAACCCAGCAACATTTTAACATGTTAACATTTATTTTTTCATTCGGGGGAAAACGTTCAGTGAAGTCATGATAATTCACAAGTTTGTTTAAAATGTCTGTGAAGCCACTGAGTCAAATTGGGATTAGGACGGTGAAAGAACCTGCTTCTTACTTCTCAGAGTGGGTCTTTGTTAAACTTCCATCGATCTCAGAAACACGGCATGTAACCAAATCCTGGCGAAGGATATTTAACTCAGCTGTGAACACCAAAACAAATCCAGCGAATAATTGGTACGGAGTTCCTAAAGCTGAGGAATCTGCTGCTTTGAAAACTGACATCACTTTAGCGGAGAACGCCATCTGGTTGTTCCACTCATCACACGGATTGTATATGACCACCGTTGTGACAAGGGTGTTCACCTTTAACATTGTCGCCTCGATCATGATGTCCCCACGTAGGTGTCTGGATTCGTGGTATCCATTGTAGCTCTGCATATGCAATAAATCATCCAGATATTCTTTTTGGAGACTTTACTTGTACCTTATCTATAGCGCTATATACTGTGTGCACAGTGCTGCAAGTGTGATAAGAAAAATAAGCTTTCCTCCAACTCTAGCTGTGCCATGCCAGTTGGAGGCGGATTTCCAAGTGACCCAAACTGCTGAGCCAAAAGTTATCCTTGTCTTGTGTAATATTGTGAGTCACGTCCATCCCACAGTGTGCAGCTTTGTCCGCATTTAGAGTCATCACACTTCATTCACTTCAGTGATCCTCAAGAATTATTTAATGCTACTTAGTACCACCTGCTTTGTCCTCTTTCTCGTAAGGATTCCCACTGAAGCTCTCTTTTGCCTTAAATTTTGGCTCAAGTTTATTCTTTTTTCCCCCTGCTTTGTATGAAGGGAAGGGTAATTACGTAGAATTATTTGGCTGATGGCGTGTGAATCACATTGCAGCAATTATCAGTGTACTATAAACAGATCTGTTATCTGTGAAATCCCTCTGCCTGGGAGCGGATGAGAATTGAAGCATAATTAATATGCAGTAAAAGCAGGTCACAGATAAAATTATCCATTGGTCAAACTGAATGCTTCTTCTGGGGCCAACTATATACTCTGCGTGTTACGTTTGATGGTAAAATGTTGAGTTTCTCAGCTGGAACTGATGATCTATTTCTTATCTAATGGCAAGGTTGTATTTTAGATCCTGTCATCTTATTAAGGATAAAGATGAGATTATTATTACCACTGAAAACACGTCTTTTTTTACAGGAAGAAAATTCAAATTTATGTTGAATATGTGGGAACATTAGCTATACCTTTTTGATTTCTCGATTTCCTTTGGATATGTCTGGTTATAGAAGATGGTCTGGTTAAATAAGGTCTAATCAGGACAAATCTAACATGCATTTACAAAAGAGCACCAAATTCTGGTGAGTATGTGATCATTGCGGATCTTGTTTTTTGGCCTTTTAATGAATTGTTTTAGCTTTTCTTTAAGGACAGAATGGTAACGCAACATCTTACAGTATAATTCCTGTGGGCCCCGCTTCTTAAAATTAAACAACAGTTTAAAGATTTGTGTAGTAGAACCCAAATGCAGACAGGCAGTGAGTAGATGACAAATAAAATGTTTAAATAACTTTCAAAACAACAAAGTGAACACTGAGGTCGAGAGCAGGAACAACACAGCGACCAGGTAGCATTAGGGAATGGAGAAGTACAATCAGAGTGGCAGGTAACGGGAGAATCCAGCTGTGAAAGAGAGAAGGAGAGGAGTTTAAATTCAGTGAATGCTTGAACAATAGAGATGTACCAGTAATAAACAGGATGGTGCAGTAAGAGAAAAGCAGACTGGTAGATTGAGGGGAAAAAAGCGGATGACAGAGGACAAGCAGAGGAGCAAGTAATACAACATGGAAGAAAAAAACACAAATCTCGTGCAGCTGGTGTTCATCAGAGCTTGTTAAGGAGAGTATTTAGAGCACTGGGTTTCCGGAGATGAGTGTCATATGGTTAACTAACCCTTGAAACCTTGTCTTCCTGATGGACCTCCTCTTGGATCCTTAACATTTAGGCATTTAGGCTAATTTTCTGTATAATGTGGACCCGCCCCCCTCGCTCCCAGGATCACGTCCTCCTCACCTCAGTAAGCAGTTCAGACTCGATCCTCTGCTATATTCAACTTATCTCTCTTCCAGCTTGGTTCCATTCCCAGTTTAGTGTTTTCCCCGCCCGCAGGACAAACAGCCTCCACTGCCATTACTGATTCTGTCTCACTAAAACTTTGTCATTTACTCTTGCTGGTTGTAATTGTTGTCTGCACTAGAGCCATCTTTTAAATCATGACAATATAGCTGCTTTCAGTTGGTTGCTACCCACCAAATCTAAATTTTCAATAGGGTTCTGGTCATCTTCATTCTTCAAGCTAAATGTCAGCCTTTAACCATTCCAAAGCCAGTTTGGGATAATTTTACTGTCGGAAAACTTTATTCCATTACATTCAATTTATAACTTGAAGTGAAGCAGAAGTATCTGACACTATTCCCATTCTGTTGGCAGAGAAAAAAGCCCCCAGCACAATGCTACAGAAAATATACCCGAATTTCAAATGGTATCTCTCAAAAAAAATGTCTATGCATTAAGCCGGCTTTTTATCCCGTCTAACAATAAAACACTTTACCAGAAGGGATTTAACATACCCATATAGATATTCTGGACCAGAGACTTCTTACATGAGCAACACCCACTCAATCATTCAGATAGTATGGTGCAGAGTTTGGAGTTAACAGAAAAACATCAAGGATCAGTCCTGCTTTGTAAAAATAGCTGGTGTGGTATTATAATAGAGTGGGGGAAATATTCTTGTCACACTCTGAACCCCTAAAGTCCCACGCACAGCACGATTTCAAAAATCTTTCAGGACTTGAACATGACATATGAATGCAATGTGTCTGCATCTCCTTTCACGCTCCATGATGATGATGCCAGACTGGATGACTTGTTGCTGTGGCATAAACGGATGTGACTCAGGCGACTAACATAGCAGTACATTAATAAGAGGACAAAAAGTTAAGAGTGTTAATGCAAGTACTTCAGAGAAAATCAAATGTTAGTCATAGCAGCACACACTGCTTGGTGGCACGGTTGGTAACACTGTTGCCTTGCGGCAAAATATATTCTTTGTTTTAAATAAAAGCATGGTTTCTCTCTGCATGGACTTTGCAAGGTGGTCCTATGAAAACTTGTATTCCCTCAGGGTACTCCTTCCTTCTACAGTCCAAAAGCATTTTGACACCCAGCAGGGATAAGTATATATACTCAAGGGATGGATGGATGTTAACCAGTGAAGTTGTTTATTGTCTAATATTTCCACCCTGGAAAACTAACAGCTTGAATAAATCAATTAGACCGCCAACATTTATAAGGCATTCTTGGCCTTGGTGCATATAAAGAGGTGCTTTGTGTGTGTGTTTATATATTCTTTGAACAAAATTATCCTTCTTGGAACCGCCTGCTCCTTGTTGCGACTAAAATCAAAAAATGATTGTTGAAGTAGAGTAGTCAGAATGAATAGATGACAATGTTGTCCAAGCGCTTTAGACATGGCCACAGTCAGGACCATCACATCGAAGCTTGCTCCCTATGAGTACAATTGCTGTTTTCGGGTTAGAGATTAGGTGTTCGACTATGGTGTGAATTCAATGAGGGTTACATTTAGGGTTACTCATGTACTGGTTATAGGTAGGTTTAGGGTTGGGCTATAGAAATTCATAACAAATGAATGAACGCAATGGACAGTCCCCACAAGTATACAGAAACAGCGTGTGTATTTGTGTGTGTACTGTGTTTTTTTTTTTGCCAGTGCTCCTTTCTACCTGCAATAGACCACCAAAGTATGTTATATTAGTTTCTCAGTGAAACAATTGCAAAAATGCAGACAAAGGTTGTATGAGGCACAGATAAGGATGAGACAGCTGGGTTACTCTACTCTGAACAAGGTCTGTAATACATTAGTTAGCTGCTCACACATACGATTTTTTTGCAAGACTATCTCAGTCAAGCTGCCTGGTAATTGTTTTGTGTCTTTAACTTTAGAAACAAAAGTAACGAGTTATTGCTTAAACAGAATAACATCTTTATTTCAAAGACATATAGACAATTTTTGTTTGCATTATTCATCAAGAAAACATTTGGCATTGCTGATGCAAAATGTTTCAATAGTGTAAAAACATGCACTGCCTTAAGTAAATAGATGCAACAGAATATGGGGAAGTGCACCTTGTTAAACTTTAAAAACTGCGTTTGATTAATCTAGTGGGATCAAAGCCTCAGACATAAAGTTAACTGATTGTCATTATGGTATTCATTATCAATTTCAATTTTATTAGATGATTCGTTAATGACTACAAAATAAAGCAGAAAACCTACCAATAAACAGAACAGGCCACAATCAATAGTTACATTCTGTATTTATCTATGTTCTAGCAGGTTAGCCTGTGATGCGAAGGAACAGAGTAACATCTTCATATTCGTACATACAATTAATTACCAAATTAAATCATTGTTATGTTCTAACCCCGATATAAACCCTATTTTGCAAGAAGAGAGTATTCTGCACAAAGGAAGAATACAGGTCTCTTGACCTGCTGCAAAGGTCAAGAGACTCTGGGAAAATCTGTTCTACAACAAAGAATAAAGCACACTGGTTTATACATATAACACAATGTATTAATTTTAAATTCTACATCTAATAATTCTATATTTAACAACCTCAAATGTCCAACCATTGACCAAGTCAGTTACATCATTATATTTCATGGCAGCAGAGAGCATGTGGAAATGAGAGCATGCTCTCACAGCATTTCCACATTTGGATATGCATTCCCAGCAGGAAACATAAGGAGACAGGCCTTCTGGTGCCTCTTGGGCTTTTGCTTCAGTGTCAATCATCCCCGAATTCTCCTGGGCTTTGATCTGAAATAATTTCTTTTTTGGGGCCTCTTGCTGTACGACTGCTTGGAAACACTTTGGGAATGTGCTTCACAGCGTTTTGTCTATTCACAAAACCGCATGAAGCTGTCAAGGCGTCTGTATTTCTTATTAAGGGCTACGTGGACGTCCATCCTCTTGCACATTTTGCCTTAAAGTCTGTAACTGTTCTGTGAAGTTCAGAACATAAGGAAGTCCTGAAATATGAATGAGTCAAATCTCTTCTGCTTGAGGAGTACCAGCAAGCTGTGGAGTGGTATAATGCATGTTCAGTGTAATAAAAGTAAAAAAAAATTAACTTTTTTATTGTACCGTTTAACGTAACCATTTACCGTCAATATAGTTTACAATAAATCACTGAGGCACTTTCCACCTTTGAGTTTTAGATGCTACGAATTTTGGCTGTGTTGGTTTTGATGATGTGTTAGCGTTTTATATTCCCTGAAAAAACAGCTCTATAAAGTGCAAAGCCTGCACATGCTGTTCAGAAGCAGTATGTGATCATTTACTGAAGAAATAGTGATGTTGTGATCTAACAGTTGGTTTTTCAAGCAGCCTCACAGCAGAGCTACTGTTTTTCTTTTTGACCTCGAACACAGTTGAAAAAGGTGGAATTGTTTCAACACCATGTCCAACTGATCGGTGGAGCGGTTCTCTGTGTAGCATTAGAAACCCTCACAAAACTAATGTTTTTGAAGCCATTTCACACTTTGGCCAGGATTGAGGTAACTGTCCTATATTGCTTTGAGCCACAATAATATTTTATCCTGCAGATGAAGAGATGTAGTGAGGGCGGGAAATCAACTACAGCTCTGTCTTTAAGTCTTTTGTAAAGCTGCATGTAAGTCTCAATTGTTGAACTTATTTATTTCAGTTTTTTTGTGCAAAGGAGCACAGCTGGATCTGTTATAAAAAGACTGAAGTCTTACAAATTTTTTGATTAAAATTCAGTTAAGTGTGAAAGGGGATATTTCTCTTATTTCATCAGAGCTCGGCGGCCGTGTTAGTTTAGAATTAAATTAAATTAAAGTTATTTTTTTTAAACTGTCACTTCATTATTCTGTCTCACCATCAAACTGTCATGATCCGTGTTTTTGCTTTGGTTCAGTTCATTATTATTTTGTTGTTGTTATCATTATTTATATTTAGTTATTGTTTTGTTCCATATTGTAGATTTTGTGTAGCTCAAATCCTAGTCTCGCATAGTTATTATATTCTTATATTTTATTACATTATTTAAAATTGCTATCGGGGTGTAAACTGGACCAGGGGATTAGAATTTCTTCCCACCTCATGTACCACATGTGATGTGATGACAAATAAAGATTCCTTGATTACTTCCTTGATTCCTTGATTCCTTGTTTAGGTTATTTTCTAGTTTGGTTGAGTCTTTGTTTTCTCCCTCTCTCTTTCTCTCTGTGTGTGTATGTGTGTGTGTGTGTGGGTGTGTTCCCTCGTCTGTTCTCATCATTCACATCTGTTCCAAATAATCCAATCATCTTCTCCACCAATCCAACCCCGGTTCCTCTATACTTAAGCCGCATTCATCCACTGACTCACCGCTGGATCGTCTGATTCCCTCCTCGTCTCTCTGCGCCATCTCTTGCTTGTTCCTCCACGTCTCCCAGTAAGCCTTCCCCTCGTCCTGGTTCTTCTTCATCTTTATTTCTCCTCTTGTCCCGTCCTGGTATTTACTTTGGTTTTTGTTCTCCTGTAGTCTCCGGTTTCCCGTGCTAACTCCCCCATCCTTTTCTCCCCAGATCCGTGTCTCAGTTTATTTCCTTCCTTGTGATTATTATTATTATTGTTGTTATTTTTTCTGTTATTTTATTTCCCCTTTCCGTGTTCTTATGCTGGTTTGTTTATTTCGATTGTTTTATTTATTCACAATTGTAGTCCCCGTGTCTCGCTTCAGTTCTCTGTTTTTGTTTACGTTTGTAGTCGCCGCGTCCCACTTCCGTTCTCTGTTTGTTTACGTTCCAGTTCCGCGTTGTTCCGTTTCCGCTTTGCCCTTGGTCCTGTTTATATTCCGTTCAGTATTCTTCCCCTCAATAAATTATTCTTTCCCGCAATTCCACCTCTGCGTCACCTCTGAGTCACTGATCACAACCTGACACAAACAGCATCATCTTTTCATTTAGCAAGAGGTTAAATTAAAAAATGTCATTCATTTTTTATTGGATATTATTATTTTTATATTGGATCTTAACTACAGGCCAATTTAGAATGAACACGTTTACATTCCTTTCTAGGAAAAATGTAATACTTGCATTTAGCTAAGAGGGCTACAGTAACTCTGGGGGAGCTGCAGAAATCTAAAGCTCATTTGGGAGATTCTGTTGGCATGACAACCAGTAGTAAAATGTACAAATCTGCCATAATGTAATAAGAATATGCTCATAGTCAATAAAACCCTTTATAGTTCACCACAAACCATGTTTGAGGTGAAAAATGCTTCTACAAAATAACTCATGCAACTTTATTTAAAACTCCAGCCATACTTTGAAGATATATTTTCCTAATTATCTAAAATCGTTATTTTTTATTCCCCCTCGTATTTATGAGCTATTTTGTAGTGACATATTCAAAAATAGCAAAACGTTTATGATTGTAAGTGGGCAAAATGTCACATTTTTAAAGGTTATAAATAATTTTGCAAGCGTGCACTGCTGAGCTCTTGCCTCAGAGCATGGACATAAAATCGGACAAAAACATACTCATATTCATTTAATGCGGGTGTCATCAGTAGATCCGAATACCACTGGTATTATTCCAGATAGTAAGGGAGCAACATTAAAATATACTTGTTATAAAAATGCATAACTGATCGGTCACAACAGAAAGCACTTGTTCCATCAAAATAAATCAGTAGGGTTTCAGAGAATTGGTGTTACCCTGGAAACCAACGAAGTCTCAATGTAAATTTCTCCATACAATTTTGGTAATAATGACACACATTACATTTCTACTCTGCAATCAAAAATCCTTTTTATTTGTCTACATTACTGTTATGTGAGAAGTAAAGAAATGTTCCATGTGAATCATTTATTAGACTTTGTGAAGGTGTAATGTAGTCTGAAATGTCATGAACTCTGGTTATGCTGTTTTTGATAAGGATAAGCTGATAAAGTCATGCTTTCTGTGAACAGTAAGAACCTGGTTATACTAATAAGTGAATTTGAAGGTAATGTAGGGAAAACTGGAGTTTAAAACTCAAAGGTACTGTTACAGTTCCTTTCTGGTTCTTTTATTGGGCTTATATCTTTAATTGTTCACCACACAGAGTGACCCCATAGCACCTTATCTCATTATGTTATAGATTCCATGGTGATTTTCCTACACTTCTAAGCACTGCCACTCCAATACACAACATACAAACTTATTAGTTATTCTGATTAGCTTGTGCTCTACTTAACACAACTCATTTGGGACTCATTAAAGGATTTTTAATGAATAAAGAAGTGACTTAATGTGCTCCTGTGGTGACCTATGATGATTTAGAACTTCATTAGTATCACCAGTGTAAGCTGATGCTGGCAGCTAACCAAGTGGCTACTTTTAAATTCTTTTTTTTCTTTTTTTGTTTTTTCTTTTGAGCCACATAGATTGATTTATTTTACTTATCTCATAGAGCAACACAAGGATGGAAAATTACAAATTTAAATTTGTTTTGCAAATGAAAACCTGAGAGACGTGCAATTCATTTGTATTCCTGCTCTCCGAGTTCAGATTCAGTAGCATTACCTTGTTACAATTATACCTGCAGCTTTTTTCTTGCTATGTTTTTCCCAGCTTTACAGTTTAACAAGAAGAATTGGCCATTTTGTCTACGCAAATTGCAAAAAAACTAGTCGAATTGGTTTATTAGTTTCTGAGAACATCAGTTTTAAAGGAGGTGAAATGGATTCTCAATTATTACAAAATTGGTTTGACCTAAACCATTCCATTTTATTTCCGGCATAAGTCTGGGATTGTGTTGGAAGTTTAATCTCTGTTCCAGTCTTAATTCACTTGCAGCCTTGTGTTTAGCTCTGTCCATTTACTTTTTAGCTCTGCATTTTTTTTCGAGCTCTAATTAAGGTTCTAATTAAGGTTCTACTCATTTTTTAAATTTTTTTTTATGGAAAGCCATGTCTTTGTAGGTTTAAAGTTCTTGTATACCAGGAGTGTCCACACTTTTCGAGCTTGCGAGCTACTTAAAACATGACCAGTCCTAAGGGATCTACCACTACCCACCCAAAAAAAAAACAAAAAAACGCGCACACGTACATATCATATACTAATTAAATCATTTTTACTGTATATTTTGTCCTTTCAGGATGAAGTACAAGCTCAGGCTCTGTTAAAAGAGACTGGGAAACTCTCTATGCGTCAATAGTTTGCTAAAGCAGGTAACGCAAAGGTAACGCAGAGTTAGCACGTGTTTGCATGCACGTGTTTGCATGCTTAAACGTGCATCAGTTTGCTGCCCGGTATGTAAATAAAAAAACAGATGGATGTACGCGGCCATTACGTTTTTGGATGACAGACTGACCAGAGCTGCAGTATGTAAAATGTTACGTTTTTTTAAATTGTTGTTTTATAACCTATTCCGACTTAAAACATGCCTTACATAAAAATTCAATACATTTCACATGATCTGACTTACCTTGTTCAAATTCCTTTCTGCTCCCTGGTCAATTAATGATTTATCCCACCTGTCCACTCGTTCCAACCACCAGTCATTCTTTCCACCTGTGTATATTTAACCAGTGTTGTAGCTGGCTGAAAGTGCCAGATTATTGAAAGTAGGTTTTGCAAGTGGATGTCCAATATTATCCCATCCACATGTGTATCATATGTGGAACTATGTCACACACATGTGTATTTAACATTTGTTTCTATCAAATATGTGATACACATATGTATCATATGTGGAAATACGTAATACACACCTGAAAGTGGTAAAACCCATCTGAACACATGGGAGTCACATGTCTTGGGTTTTAACCCATTTTCAAATCCACATGCACACATATGTTTGTTAGTGTGACTCACATCACTTTGCATGTGGTTGATGGTTTTTAAATGTGATCTTTTTGTTACATGTGAATTTCATAGGATTTCACTCTGAAGGTTCTTCACAACTTCCTCTCTGATGTTTCTGCTGTTTTCCTTGGTCTACATGATTGTGATGATGTTTTTTTTAATTTACAATCTTCTGAATCCTTCATAAAGCATCGCGATTATTTATATATTAAATTACACACACTTCTAATAATAATTGACCTCAAAAGGCAAGTAGTGTTTGAGTAGTTATGGTAGAACACAATTGCATGTGCTACTTTTCTGAATTTGTGGTGTCAAATATTTAGAAAAACCATGCAGGATGTTTCTTACACTTCATAAATTTTATGTTGGTGTATCACACAGAGTCTCAATAACATCTATTGAAGTTTGTTAATGTTACAGAATTGGGCACCGAGTTCAAGGGACATGAATACTCTAACAAAGAACAGCTACGTATGGAAAATTTTCAGTTGCATGCCGGTAACTACATTTTCTTGAATTAATAATGCACATTTTTTGTGAATTTCCCAAATTCCCCTGCTGTAGCAATGTCCAAGATGTAGGGATTTGGCTATCTTATTTTTTCCGTTAGCAGCTGCAGTTGCTCTGAGGTTCAGGAATGAGACTTATACATGGTGGTGCAATAATTGGGATGTCCTGTAGTGTAGAGCATGACATATGTGAACAAATGAGACCACTGTTCAAAGGACACTCCTCTTAAGAGTGTCCTTAAGCAGTAGGCTAGGAGTTGCAAGTTTACATGTAAATCTGGTATACCAAGAGTTATCTTGTTCCCAGAGAGATAAATAACACAGCTAACCAAGGTGCAACTCGCTGATTTCCGGGACCTCTATTTTGCAAAATGAACCAGAATCCATCACTGTGGTATTAATGTGAAAAAGCTTTAAATTGAGTCTTTCAAACTAATCGTCTGTTATTTATTTAACAGGCTGTGTTTCATCATGTTCTCTGATCTCTGAAGCAAAAATGACCCGTGCTATGAATATTTGTATTCATTAACCCCACTGTCCTTAAGAGGGTTTACTGTAATGAGAGCCTTCTGAAGACTGCAGCATATCTTGGCAAACCTGATTTCAGTGAGGTGCAGTAGGCAGAAAACAATATTCAACCCTAGAGTGCTGTTAGTTTACAATTAATCATCTCCAACGTGTTCAATAATGCTGTTACAGCTACGCTTGCTCTAATATGTCCTCTGTATAACACATTACACTAATGTTTAAAAGCTGAGGACCACAGAAGGAGACCAAAGTTTGTTACATTTTGAAATTATAGTTTGTAACCGTTATTGAGTAAAGCTAACAAATACAAAAAGACGAAGCAGGGGTTAAAGAAACAAAAAGTAGCACATTATTTTAAATGTACTGCACTCAAACAAGCGGTTCCATCGGCTGGAGAAAAGACAAGCTCCTACATGATTAACCCCATCATAAGAAACACGTACAAAACATCCCCAGTGGGAACTTGTCAATCCAATTACGTTTGTAGATAACAAGACCGTTCAGAATACATCTTTCTCACACTTTACAAAGTCAAAACAGGCAGTTTCTTTTTACCCGGCAGAAGACTTACTCATCTTGATTCAGTCTTGTACTTCAAACAAATTTCTCATAAAGTGCTATAAGTAAGTGTATTCCAAAAGAACAGCACAGATGACGTCTGTAATTTATTGTATTGTTAAACCTTGTATCTGGCTGCAATGACAGTATGTTGTCTTAACGGGCTACTTTTCATCAAAACCTCCAACTCATTTTCTTCTCATAAAGAAGGCATGGAACTATATGAACAGGAGAAGTCATCTTGGCAGAGCCGGCCCAAGGCACAAGCGAAATAAGCGTCGGCTTAGGGCCCCCAAGGCCACAAGGGGGCCCCCAAGAGCAGTTTAAAAAAAATTAATTATTATATATTTTTTTGTTTGTTTTCCCATGCAGAATTGGTGATGTCCATAGTATCACAAATATATTATTGTACAAAAACACAATTTGAGCAGAGTGCTGCTGGTGTAAACCTAGTGATTCTTACTGCCTCTGCTCTGGAGCTAAAGATGCTTTGCTGCACCAGTATGGAAAGCCGTTTCATTCAAAATTAAATAAATATTTCGTGAAATAAATTATTTTACCCCATGAAATAAAATGTGATAAAAATTGTGGGAAAAAAAAAAATGTAATCTCCTTTAAATGTCAATTTAATTTTATTTCATGGGGATATTAATTTATTTCATGAAATATTTATTTCTTTAATTTTGAATGAAACAGCTTTCAATGCACCGGAGCCTCCTGCCGAGAAAAAGTTTACGCTGGCTCCCGCCTCATGCGCATTGGAAACACAGATGGTTAACATGTTAAATTCGGGATCTTGACGTTTTTTTATTTTTATTTTTATTTTTTACATCAACTTATAAGTTCTGTGAAACTTTGTAGGAGCTCTGTCAAAGTACTTTGGAGACACAGAATCAGCCTTTTTTTCTTTTAGATTTAGAGAGGACAGAGCATGTGACCAGAGGGCCACTGCCTATTAAGGAGAACTTTTCATTCCCCAAAAGGTCTGATGGACAAAGTTTCCATTTTCATTATACCCACAGACAGTTAAGCGTAACTGGCTGACTTTTTCAAGAAGTACAGATGCAATCTACTGCTTTTGCTGCAAACTATTTTCTAAGAAGTCCTCAAAACTTACAACTGATGGATAGCAGGATTGGGTCAAAATAGGCGCACTCCTCAAACAGCATGAAAATTCTCAAGATCATTGCAGTAACATGGTGAAATGGATGGAATTTAGCTTGCGTGAGTGAGTTCATGTAGATAGTCATATTTATTTATTAAACCAACTGTGTTACATTGTTTCAGCTAACTTTATTTATATCATGGGTGATATTTATTGTTTATTTTATTCTTTCTGCTTTTTCACAATTTAATTTTTTATCTTTACATGTCTAAGTGTTGCATGTTTTTGTTGTTCTTGCACTGCACATTGCTGCACATTAAACCCAGGCCACTCCTGTAGCTAGATGTGTTAAAAACCATGTGTGGCACTCTGGACATGATTCATCATTCATTCATTAATATTATTCATGATATTATTGCATTATTATTACTCATGTTTCTGATTATTTTACCTTTAGAGATAAAGCAATGGCAAAATTTCAACATGTAACGCATGTGTGTAAAGACATGTCAGGCTGTCAATAGAAGGTAAACAACACTTCCAGAGTTGCTTTGAGTTTATTGTAGGTGTGTGAATGTTCAACAAGCAACATTGACTGAAATAGAGGGCCCCAAAATCAAATTCTGCTTAGGGCCCCATGGAGGCTTGGGTCCATGGCCTGCGTCATAATTGTACCGTCATAAAATACAGTTTGTGTGACTAAAACAAACAAATGCAAATTGTAAGTAATGCAGATTGTTTTTGTGTTTGCTTTTATTTATGGTAAGGCTTAGTCTTTTCTTGATTGCATAAGATTTATTCGTGTTTTACTTCAGCACAGTCTAGTCTTATGCATTTTAATAGGACCTTGTTTAGCCATTGTTTATCCATTGCGTTTAGAAGTTCTTTATTGCTTTATATTATTGTTCTGTTTTTTCCCATTAATCTTTATTGCCCCTCAAAGCCTATCCTTCCCTGTTGACTTATACCACCCTGTTTTGTCCCTGCTCTCGCCCCTATTGGTTTTATTTTATTTTATTATTACTACATTAAATATTTGTACATCATGCTTCTATCTATCCATTATGTAGGTCCATACAAACACGTTATTGAGCAAAAAGCCTTAATTTAAAGAGTTGAAAAAAAGCAATTACTTCAAGTTAAGGTTGTGCGCTACTTCAGAATGTTTAGCCTCTTAATAACAGCATTCAAACCTGTCTGATCTGAGCTTAGATGCGTTTCCTATCAAGGGAGAACTGTCCTAACACTATGCATATCATTGTGATATTCTGCCAACTGGAGAATTTATATTCATGGAAAGCTGAAGACGTTCAAAAAGTCTCGTTGTATTTGATTTTTTTTTAAACCTTATTCGTCATCTTGTGAAAAGCATTCATTTGATTTTCCGTTGGCCTCTATAAGTTATTCCTCAATGGTTTTGAGTTCATTTATATTAGCATTCTCAACAAACTTTCAACTGCCTTGTGCATAGCTCATATTTACTCAGTTATTATACTCTTCTATCCCTTTAGGTGCAATAA
This sequence comes from Orestias chungarensis, assembly GCA_032876305.1. Taxonomy (NCBI): domain Eukaryota; kingdom Metazoa; phylum Chordata; class Actinopteri; order Cyprinodontiformes; family Cyprinodontidae; genus Orestias; species Orestias chungarensis. The sequence continues at coordinate 281,498 of JAVLVB010000434.1, read as the reverse complement.
ATGTTCATTATAAATAACAAGTTCAAGTTTTGTTAGTGGAGCTGTGTAAAAAGGCAGGAGCTCAGTGGTCATAAAGAAATGAGACATAGCATAAAAACGTATTATGTGTGAGTGTACTCCAGGGAAAACCAAAACGGTAACTAATGACAGAGTAATGAATAATGAATGAGGCATCACTGCAGTGCATCTGGTTTAGACTTAATAAAGGGGCTCTCGTAAAATAAATGGTCCCTAATCCTTATCTACTATGTTTCACAAATATGTAGCTATTCAATTCAATCCAGATTATTTATACAGTATAGGACCAATTGACAACACATCATCTCGAGGTAATTCACACGAAAAAAAAAAATCATTACAGTTCAATCATAACATAGCCTAACTGGTCCTAGTTGTCAAACTGTTTATTATTAAAAATGAATTTAAAACATTTTTAAGGAAACTGAGGAGCTAAGCAGAATTCACTCCTCTTGTACTTGCATGCAGAGAGAGGAGACAATAGCTTGCCTTGTGCTGTTGACTGTAGACCAAGTCCTCATATTGAACATGCCAGCAGTAACAGCGGAGAGGGAAAAGTCCCTTTAACAGAAAGAGACCTCCAGCATCTGCCCACACATCTGGGAACCATATTTTTTTTCCTTAGTGCTTTACAATTTACGTAATTTAATATCCACCTGTGTGTAATTTAAAGTTTTATAGGTATTGTTTTTTTTTTTTTTCTTTTGCGAAGCCCTCAGAAGCTGTAGGGTTGTGAGGGTATTGGTTATAGTTGGAACACACTAAACATGTGAAAGGCGACCATCCGATGAGATTATGGGAATAAAAGTTCTACGGCACAAATGTGCAATTGTATGGACCGAAAGCATAACAATAAAGAACCTGCCATCCCCATGGTAAAGCTTGGTGATGGCAATAGCACACGTTGGAGAAGCTCTTTTTCAGCTGGAAAGGGGTAAGGTAGTCTAATCTGATGAAAGGATTGCTGATTGTTTCAGAAAAGGAAAGAAAACATGTTGTCCATCATACCATCAGAAAAATCATTGAGTATCCATTATCCAACACGGAATACTACATCTCAACTTCCAGAAAAATTGGATTTTAGCCATGAATTTAAAAGAAACTCAAGCCTGTTCTTCTCACAAGTGATCACCAATTAGGGCCAAAACACAGGCAGGATGTCGACAGAAGTATGTAAATTGAAGGTTAACATTGTGTCAACCTTTCAGCCGCACAACAACCCCACCTATACAACAACATCAAAAATGAAATGTTTATATCAAACCATTTTCATATGTTGCAATAGTTCAAAGTCCAGATTTAAATCCAATTAAAAGTATGTGGTTATTCTTTAAAGTGTTCATAAAATTAATGTTTATAATCTCCATTAAGAAGAGCTTGAACCGTCATCTTGCAGTTTCAAAATGGTTGAAGAAGCTGGATACTGTTGAATAAATATGTTCATGTAATGTTCATGTAATATGTAAAAAGCAGTGAAGAGTGTCTGTGTGTGCTGCCAAGATAATCATGTGATAGAACAACAAGGGCGAAACCTGTTTCTCCCTCGGGTGTGGTGAAATGTGTTAAGAAACGTGTACTCCCCTCGGGTGAGGGGAAATGTGTTATGACCAGATAAGAAAAGTG
>JAVLVB010000434.1:233293-279757 GCA_032876305.1 Orestias chungarensis | reverse complement strand
GGAAGAGGTGGAGACTTGATTCTAAATAAATAACTGTTCCCCGAGACTGGAGACAGAGCTGCTGGGTGCATGGTGCAAAGTAGTCTCTCCCTCTTGCAACAGGTGAAACATGGTATTACAGCTTTGGTGTCCTTATTAAATCTCTCTAATATTTACAGGTCTGAACTCGGTGAGAAGTCTGAGAGACTTTCTCAACAATACATTCCCTAATAAACAAAAAGCTGTAATAAGCATGCCACACTTGTCACATGAATGTTTATGGAGGATTTGGATCGTTTTTTTTTCGTTTTTTTGTGTGTGCTTGTGTTAGATTGTGTTGTGTCAACTTCAGCAGCAATGGAAGTGTTCAGAAAGCTCCCCTTTATCTCCCACACATTGAAAAAAGGTTGAAAAGCGACACTGAATAGCAGTAACTGTCTTATCCTCAAGAAGCATGGCATTTAAAGTACAATCGTACTGGAAATCGATAGATGAGCTCAGGAACACTTGTCAAAACACTGAAGAAACACAAATCAAAGCTGTGCTCCGCATAAAATGTCATCCCCGACTGTGCCTAAGCTCATTTTGAGTGGACGACAGTGAAATTCAGTTTTGAAATAACTCTGTCCTTGAACTAAAAAGAACATTGATCATGAGGCGAGTGTTGATGCAGCTGCTGTTTCTGAATTAAAGAAAAGGTTAGATATTTTAATCACTTCCCTTCCTGTTAGTATTCTGCTGTTTTAGAGCTATTAACGACTAAATATAAGGTCTAAAATGACTGGTATTAAATATATTATAGATTGCTGCAACACTCATAATGTATCCTAACAAAAAAGAACATTTTTTCTAAATATCACCATTTTTATAGTGCATGCTGTTCAATGAACAATTAGTTTTTTTCACTAAATGTTGAGGTTTGGGGTTAAAGTTAATGGAAACCATTTTCATTTTCTTTATTCCTTTTGAATCACGAACTTAACTAAAGCAAGTAAGACCTGCAGTGCTTTACATGGTTTTTTTAAGACCTCCGGGATGAATTGCTGGTAGTAACTTTGGCTCGCCTTCAAGAAGGTTCATCATTGTTCCATTTCCTAGAGGACGCTTTAATCCCTTTTTAGGCTGATAGATGTGAATGGCTGTTAGTTTCTTTAGACAACCTCATGTAGTCAGACAGGCTGTCCATAGGCCTAGTTTTGGCTTGTAAAGCTGAAAATCCAAACGATTCGACTGATCCCACTTATTCATAATTCAAAAAGATCTGTTTTCCACAAAGATCCATTATGGATTACGTAGCTTTTTCAATCAATAAATTACACATTTAGCCAAAAACAGGATTTTATACTAAAAAAGTTCAACTTTGTTTGATAATAAAAATGATTTGATGTTACACATTGCAGTGGGTTAACAAAAACAAATAAAACAACAAAACAAACATATGTGTGCCAGAGGATCTAGAGAAAAATCATGAAAAAATCTATGCTTGAAACCAAAATCCTAACATAGGAGGTTTGTTCTGTTTCACACACCTTGATTACCTCGCGCTAATTAAACCCTAGGAATACATTGGTGGCTGGATGTGCTCTGTATGGTGCATGAAGAGGTTTTGACATGACAAACTGGGAAATGAAGGAGAAAATAAACAACTCTGAAAATTATTCTACACCCTGGGTGAAAACCCCCAAATCTAGAAATGAAAGATCACCCCCCCCCCACACACACCCCACACACACACTTCATATCTTGCATTAACATTTTAAAATCTTGAACCATCTTTGCAAATCAAGTCTGATAAAACATGCCTCTTAGCTGTGTCCTTGTTGGGATGTATCAACACAACATCTTCCCTGTGGTCGAATGAGTTGTTTTGGCCTAATTACCAACTTAGTTGTTTTCCAAGGCTGAGATTAAATGATATATTTCATTATATGCCAGCAGTCGGGCTCATTTGTCTTCAGGGTGCAGTTTGTGCTGTTTAAACGAAGGGTAACACAACAAAACACTACCGTGTCAGCCAAACCAACTAGCAGAGCTGGTAACAGACATAAACGTCTTCTTATTCAAATTCATTCATGAAAGAAACTTGTGTGTTTGTGGAGCTGTTCATATAAATCTATGAAGTCGTTGTCAGAGAATTTTAGTCCGGGTGCAATTGAGGACATACTTCCCAGCTAGATTCCTCTTATTGGAGCTAATTAAAAGGGAGGACAAACACACAGCTTTCAAAATTCACCCTATATAATTAAAAAGACTTGCACGAATTACTCATCCTGAAAATGTCAGTTTGTTTGCACTAGATGTTTTTTTTTAGGTAACCTGAATAAATCAGCAGCTCAAATTGTGTCTCTGTCAAACACTTAAGTAATGAATAACTAATTCAGGTGTTTGCTCTCTAAAGAAAGAAGGAAATCAATTGCCGTGATTGTCAAAATGCGGCTATATCACTCACTGACAGGATGGGAGAGCAATCAACACATCAGCTTTAACCCTAAATCACTATAAGACTTCCTTCTTCAGCCAGGTCTTTTGACAAATGATATGTAAGACATATTTCGGATCAGCTCAGTTATGTTTCCAAAGCTCTCAGACTTGTCAAGCAAAAGGTTTTACCTTGCCTGAGAGCTCTTTACTACAGACCAACTCCAATCCACTACTGTTAGAGTCCAGTTCAACTAATGGCTTTAAAAGCTTCCTGTGTAGTGCAAGAAGTAATGTTCAGTTTCACACTAACCTTTAATTCTGCTCAGAAACATTTTTGCAAACTAAAAAAGGCTTGACTATACCAAGTGGATTTCATTGTAATCACTTTTGACAGTTAATTTAAAAGGCAGTGCACCATACTGACATTACAGGAACAGACATAGAAAGTGAACCTGCACGACATCTGTAATGTGTTGGGGCCCAACTTGAAAATTATTCATGCAAATAATGGAAAAAATCCAGAGAGGCTGACATTGATGCTACCGCAACCAAATCAGTGACTACATTTCTTTGCCAAAGTAAGACATCACTACCTGAACATACAAAATGACATGTTTTCTAATTTATTGTATGTCAACACTACAGCTAAATGAGCGGGCCGTATTGACATCCCCTTGTTTGGTGAAAATAAATATGGTTAGATATGTTGTACACAGCAAGCTAAAGTATTTGAGTCTAGTAGAGAATAGTGTTAAAACATTGCAATAGCAATATTGGTTGATATTGCATGGACACTTCCTCCTTCCTTTATTTTAATATCCTCCCCAATTTCTGTGAGCTTTACCATCTCCGCCACTAAATTAATATATTTGGTGTGAGCATGGAGGGCATTTAGAATCTTCCCAGCTGGAAAATGTTTAATTGGCAAGCAGGGTTTAAATGGAGAGTACTGGAAAACATTTTTTTTACATTAGATGTATGTAATCCATTCTGCTTTGCAAACATTGACATTTGGATGATACTTGCTTTTCAAGCAACTAAAATAGAGTACGAAAACAGAAATACTAAGGTACATCCATTAGAAAATATGAGTTAAAACTACACCGAAATGTATTTATAAAGTCACTGATCCACATACCATAAATAATAAATCATAATCGTAGTCGGTAGTTATGTTTCAAACTAGATTTAATGGGTTTGCAACACATGGAGTGCACTTATCACAAGGAATAATCTTTGTGTGCTTGTAATCAACATCTGTTATACCAGGGGATGAGTCAGCAGTGACTGAGCACTCTTTAGCTATTACAGTATTCTTTACCAATAGTCGCTGATAAAACATAATTATCAAACAGCTGAAAACCTTGTTTACATATTTCAGAACGGAGATAAATGACGTCAGGAGAGGCTCAAAGGGGCTGTGTACCTTCAAAATGCCCAGGTAATTGCTTTTATCAGTCTTGTAAAAACATCACTGGAGCCTATCTTACAAAAGTCCACTGCCAGCTAAAGACCTAACAACAGCTGAACCAGAACAACGTTCTGCTATTTCTATCCTTCCTTTACCAATGTCTAGTTTAGATCAGTGCTGGTTTTGCTATGATGTTTTTCTCCAAAAAAAATAATAATTTAAAAGGATCTCTTAAAAGCATAGCTGAAAATACAACATACAAAGCAAAACCCAGCTCTTTAAGATGGAGAGTAAGATGGCATATACTCATAAATGGTGGCTGATCATGAATTAGTTTAAACACTGCACAAAATTTAGTATACCCACAGTAGGATTTTCTATTGACTTCCTTTCCTTTTATTAACTGTTGTCATTACCATTGTATTCGTAACCCTAACCTTCACCAAAGCTGAATTCACACTGTATATCTAAACCTAATGCCTAACCCCACCACATTACGCAGACCCCTTAGTTTCATGGACTTAGTTTTTGCCCATAAGGGTACAGAGGGTTAGTGAAAACACCAAAGAAGGACTTAAATAGAAATGGTAAATGAATAAACACAACAGCTGATTTGAGTGTCAAACAAGCAAAAAGGTAGGGGTTGGGATTTCACCGTTTTGCTGTCTGGTAACTGTGCCACCAACTGCGTTAAAGTACAGCCACAATGGCTTACTGAAATGAAAAATAAACCAACTAAACACAAGCTCAAATAGCCGTGACAAAACCAAAACCCGAACCTTAGCACAATGGTATCGCACACCCCAACTGCTTTATTGGGGAGTTTTTGTTTTAAACAGTTTGGTTTCATTGCTACTTATGTAAAATGTGTTTTTCTAGAAAACCAAACAGAAGGTCTGAACAGTAAATACCGCAAACATCTTTTCCATGATTTAAAGTTGATGTTTAGTCAATAAAGAAAAGCAAAATGGACGCTTAAAGATGTTTGCATTCGAGAGCAGAGGAACTGTTTGGTAGAGGGATGGTTCTGTGTAACCTTTCGCAAAGCTTTTAGTCATGTGGGAAAAAACAGCATCTTGTTTCAAGGGGTGTAATTATCTAGACATAATAAAAAACGTATTTTAATATGATATGGACAAAAACAAATAATATTTAATATTTATTAAACAAAAGCAAACTACTGATCGAAAGCCTACTTTTCAACAACCTCATGGCGATTTCAATTAATCGTCAAAATAGATACATTTCAAAACCTGATTCAGAGCCAAACATTTTTTTAATCCTCTGATGCATTAAATGTGATCACAGAAAGAGAATGTTCTGTTTTCTCATGGCTGTATTTAGTTTTTATTAGACTTTGTGTATAGATAAAAGAAAAAAAGGTTTCTTCGGAGGTATTGGAATATTTATTTCAAGGAGAAGGACGAAGACAAGTAAGAAAAAAGTACTTGGAAAAAAAAATGAATCCCACACTTATACAGATTATTTGTACCATCGAAAAATCTTCAAAATTAAAAACACAGATGCTTGTTTGTACTACTTGTTGTTGTCATTTGTTTGGGATTTTGTAGGGGGGTGGGGGAGGCTTGCATTGTAATGGTCTTTTTGATCTATAAGGGTATAAAAAGATTCTCCATTGGAGCATTTTGAATGTCTCGTCCTTGGACAAATGAAATGATGAAGAGAATACATACTTAGATGTAGAATGGCTCTCTTTTAAATCCCATAGTTTGATGAAAAAAAAATATGAACAGGCTAACAATAGCATTCAAACTACTTTACAGAGCACATAAAAAGTATTAAACCCCTTGGATGTTTTATTTTTATGTTGCCTTTATAAATCCGTCATGATTAAGATCATTTAGCTTTTCTGACAAAACAAAAAAAACAAAACAAACAAAAACACATTAATATCAAAGTGATAAATCGTTTCTACAACATATACAAATAAATAAAAATATAAAACATAATATAAATGCTTTATACCTTTCATAGCCTTAAGGAATAGTGGCAATGACAAAGCAGCTGTTGATGAAAACTCTACTTGTTTCTAGTTTGCAAATTTGCATGTAGAAAACTTGGTCATCAAGTGGAGGAAACTTCTTTTGGCTTACCACCAAACACTCCTTCCTTCTGTGAAGCATGGTGGACGCAGCTTTGTGCTCTAGGGAAGTTTCTCAGTCAAAGCCCAGACCTCTATCTAATACATAATCCATGGCAGGACTTAAAGACCTGTTCATGATCGATCCCCACACAATTGTCATGATTCCGGCATAAGTCTGGGACTTCAATTTTTAGAGTTGATCTTTGCTGGGTTCGGCTGCTGACTCAGTGCACCCTGCACACTGAGTGGTAATCACCTCATCAGGAAAATGGGGACTTAAGGAGGGTTGGAAACGTCACTCTCTGCTACATAAAACCAACAAAGTTTGTTATGGTTCTGGCCCATCTGCCTTTCTCTCCCTCCTCAGCTGCTCCAACAGCCATCTGCTTATCAGATCATCCGTCTTCCACCTGCAGTTAAGTAAAGCTCTGTGGCAGGCAGACGGCACCAGATTTTTGAAAGTATAGAGCATTTTTTCTTGCCTGTCTGGCTGGTCACATTCCCATTTTGTCTTCTGTTAGCTGGACAGCCAGCCTAGTTTTGCTTCTTGACCCCAACTCTTGCCTTAGCCCAACGGTTCCTTTAGCCTAAATCAGCCATCACAACTCTGACTCTATACTGGCTCTCTGACTATAGATTCAAGCATAACCCACTGATCAATTTACCTGAGTCTGCCTCCACTCTAATTTTTTTATGTTACATGAGTTTATCCACAAATGACACATTTTGCACATTTTCTACTGTTTGTAAATATTGTAAATACACAAATTGGGAGGTGGCATAATAGTGGCTCAGAAGATAAAGGTTTGTCCTAAAACTGGTGGATTACCACCTCAAACCCCTGGTTTGCTGTCTTAATCATCGTGTCCTTGGGCAAGACACTTTATCGACCTTTTTCTGCTGCCGGTGGTCATAGGGGGCGGTGTATGGCAGTCTTGGTTCTATCAGACTGCCTCAGAGCAGTTGTGGATACAATTTAGTACATTACCATTACTAGTTTCTAAATGTGTGCATTAATGGGTGAATGAATAAATGTAGTATGAAGTGCTTGGGGTTCCTCTTGACTTGATAACCCAGCATACAAGTACACCCCATGTAGCACTATACAGATGATTTGTTCCATAAAAAGTATTTGAAGATCTAAATTCAAATGCTTGCTCTGCTTCTTTTTTCATTTAGTTCATCAGATGAACGGGTGGAAGGAACTGAAATAAAAGTGTTTCAAACCTCTCCATTGGGCTAACTGGTGGCTATAGTTTTTTTGATCAGTAAGGATATGAGTGCTCCCTACAAAGGGTCTCCATGGGAGCATCTTGAATGTCTTGTCTATGAATGGGGAACAGTAAAGAGAATACATGCTTTAAACGAGTACGGGGAAGAGTGGAGCATGGATGTACTCTGAAATTTATCACAGAGAATAAAAAATATAGGAGGTCCAAGGAAATAATTCTAACAACGTTATAACTACCAGCTTATCAAAAACAAACAAAAGAACAAAACAAAGACTCATCACTACTTGAAGATTTAATTTTACTTCACAGGGTTGTGTTGCTGTTTTACACCATGGCAGCATCTTCTTGCCTTTCCAATGATGAAGCCTTTGAGCTGTTTTGAGGACCTTAAGTGATGCAGGCAACTATTTTGTATTCTGAAATGTGGCAAGACATGCATATGAAGTATGCATATTCTCTCAGATGTTTGGGTAGACAGGGTGGGTTGGGTTTCTGCTGACAGCACAAGAAGAAAAAAAAAAGACTATAAATATCCTTTAAATATTCACAGAGGTTCACTGACCAATGCTGACACCGGGGCTCCTCATTCCAGTCTGACACGTCCAACACCAATGAGAGCGAGAAACATTTGCACATCTGTCACTCTCAGTCATACAAAATGTGAACTCACTGTTTTGTATCAAAGAGGGCACAGCATGTGGGGTTTTTAAAAAGAAGATTGTGTGAAAAAGGTGAAATATTTGAGATTCACGGTGGCACGGGGTATTTATTTATAATAATCTGCAAAACACGCTATGCATTAGTATTCAGCCTACCTTAATGAATAATTTGTAGAAACCCCTTCTGTTGCTTTTAATATAGCAAGTTTAGTGTTGTATGTTTTTACCAACATTGTAGATCTGAAATATTTGATGTAAAATATAACAAGGTATCTTCAGTTGGATGCAAGGTCACTATTAGCATCAGTTTTTTAACTTTAAATAGATTTTACGATACCTTAATATAGGGTCTATTCTAAATCCTTTTATTATAGCACTTGCTTTATTTTTTACTATTTATTTACTTTTCCTCCATTAAGGGAAATGTACATATGAATGTTGATCAAAGACTGCAGTTTTTTCTGTTCTCTTTCAGACTTATCAGCCCAATTCCTACTGTAATGTTAGACACTTGATGTTTGTATTGGGATCTGCATCTGTGGAGTCTATCCTAAAATTCCACAAACATGAGGAGCCAAAACACGTTAATTAAGAATCCCAAAATATCAGTCAGGGTTAACTGACAATAAGCTTTACTCAGGCACAGGGTTTGTGCAGTTTCTTATAGTGAAGTACAGACATATAATTTTCTCATATCAGCCCCTGTCAAAAAATGACAAAAAGCTGAAGACAAGAAATATAACAAATAATTTCAAATAAAAGCAAAATGGGGATTGTAATGAATGTTGCAGTCTCAAAATCCAACCCCTTCATTATAAGCATCTTTAGTAATTAGCAGCAGAGTTAATTTTTTTCTCTGGATTGTCTGATCCTTGAGTAAATACCGGTTTTCCACCTGGTGCCGGTTTTCAGTTTCAGGAAGCAAGTCAGCCCCAGACCATCACCGAATCAGTGATATATTCTTAACTCTATGTAGAGTTTAAACAATATTTTTTCTTTTTCTTTGTGCTGATTCAAATGCTTGAAATTTTGAGGTTTTATTCATTGTTACAAAACCACAGCAGTTGGAACAGCTTTTTCTTTTTCTTAGAGGGTGGTTAGTGATGGTGTTCCGGCACAGACTTGTTCGTTAAGTAGCTACAGTACATGCCAACCAAACCTCGTTGCAGGTCTGTTGCTGTCAGATACATTTTGTTTCATTTTATTTTTGTAATCATTTGTTCAAACTGGATGAAACAAGGTAGAGAGACATTCAGGTAAGATCAGGATCCACCCTTGGATGGCTCTTGATGGCTGGATTTCTCTACTTTTATATTTTTTACACCTCCGCTACTTTTCCTCCAACTGTATCTCATTCATATAAGAACATTAATGTTTTTTTTATCACAATCTTCTCGTGTTATTTTTCTTATTTGTCCAAAGTAATGTGTTTTGTTTGAACAAGTTTAGGTGCAACTGTAGCATGAAATTGGTTAACTGCTTGCAACTCTTGTAGCAGAAACTTTCATTTCTAAGACATACATTTACTGCTCATGTATTTTTAAACCGTTTCTGTCTCCTGTAAGCACAGAGTGAAAGGGAACATATACACAGACCAATATTCAAATGGAAACAAGTAAACAAACAAACAAACAATAACAAAGACAAAAAAACAAAACAAAGGAACCAAAAAACTAGCTGCTACTAGGTTGCTCCTGAAGCATCCTAGGGAAACTGCGAAATGGCAATGAATCATACCTGTGGATATATAATTAGCAGAAAGCAGAGCAAAGACAGCATATATGCGGCATGTATGCGGCACATAAATAAATATGAGGCAAACTTGGTGTGTTGTGATCTCTAAAGTGTGTAATTGCACGTGAGCATGCAGAAATTGTGATGCAGGTATTACATGTATTATGCTCAGCCATGGGTACAGATGGCTATTGCCACCCCCTTCCCAGAGCCCAGAGCGAGCAGAGGAAGCACAAGGTCCAGGACACCATGGCCACACAAGAGCACAGAGATCAGACAGCCCACCGCAGGGACACTACTTACCGACCCAGAAGACCGCAGAGGGGGTCTGGGGTAGAGCCCCCCGCGGCCGCGGAGTAGAGCCCCCAAGGTACCAGGAGCAGCACCCTATCCATCCCGCCAGGCCCCGGCAGCCCAGGAACGGGCCAGGGCCAGGACCCAGGGCTCAAACGCCCGAGCACCCACAGCGCCCAGACAGCCAGCTGGGGCGGATCGATACAAGTCCCTGTGCCCTCAGCACTGCACCCCAGGGCCCAGTCCATCCGCAGGTGAGTGCAGCAGCAAGCAGGGAGGAAGGGTGAGGAGGGGGCAGGGCACGACCCCCCCCCTCCACGGGAATAGCATGGGAAGGCAGAGGACACCCAGTCAAAGACCCAGCCCCACCCACATTCATACATAATCACACATACTCACTCACTCACTCACACAGTCACTCAAGGTATGGTTGAGGGGGACCAAACAAGGGTGTCCACTGTCCCGTTCACTTTTTGCACTATTTATCGAACCCCTAGCAGCTGCCATCAGAGAATGCGGAGATATAAAATGCATTCAGTCCAAAAATATTGAACATAAGATAAGTCTACGTATATGCGGATGATGTATTACTTTTCCTCCAGAATCCAAGGGTCTCTCTAACTATCACTATTGCACTAATGAACTAATTTTCTTCACTTTCTGATTACTCAATTAACTGGTCAACATCTATAGCTCTGCCAGTTAATTGCAGTCCTCAGTATATATATATTTACTAATATGCTGAAGTCAGGAAACATTAAATACCTGGGAATAAACATCTCGCCCAGGCTCTCAGAGCTGACAAAGCTAAATCACATTCAACTTTTAAAACTAATAGAAGACGATCTTACAAGGTGCAATCCCCTGCCTATATCAATCATGGGCAGAGTAGCCACAATAAAGATGATGGTCCTTCCTAAAGTAAACTACCTATTTTCAGTGATTCCCACAAGGCCATCCTCTGCTTGGTTTAAGTCACTAGACTCGTGTATCTCCAAATTTTTATGGAAAAATAAACCACCGAAAATCAGCCTTAAAACGCTACAAAAAGTCAAAGATTGTGGTGGTTTAGAATTACCAAACTTTTTAGCTAATAGATTGCAATACATCTCACATTGGTATAAAAGTAACCGACGAGATGAAGACTGGATGGATATAGAACAAACATTCTGTGATAATCTGGAAATCTGTGATTTACTATTTATTATCCCGAGCATTATACATCATAAATGCTTTAAAAGCATCAACATTAGCTTCTCTCTGAGAGCCTGGTGGGAGTTTCTGAAAATAACCAAATCCTCACTCTATCCATGTAAATTAACACCCATTTTGAACAACCCTGACATTCTGCCAAACAAAAAAATGCTAAACTTTACAGTATGGAAAAACAAAGGAATAAAGACTGTGGAGCACATAGCTCAACATGGTAAATTTATACTATATGGAATAAATAGCAACAGATTCTTAGAATACATTGTTAAGCAACTAGATCTAAAACTCCCTTGCAGGCCAGCAGAATTCTTAAACATCTGCTCCCCAAAATACCTCTCAAAAATATACAAACTACTATCCAAGATAGACGATTCCATTTCTTTACCATCTTTAAAATGGGAGACTTATCTTTAGAATCAGATCACAATTTTTGGTCGCTAATATGCTGTAACACCTTTAGAACCCTAAGAAACCCAAATCTACAACTTATACAATATAAGATTCGTCACAGAACTCATTACACAGGACAAAGGATGTTCAAGATGGGTCTTAAACATAGAAATATTTGCTCACAGTGCACAGATAACAAACCTGATGATTATCTGCATGGGCTATGGTACTGTTCAACAGTTCAGGCATTCTGGATTGAGGTTTGTCAGGATCTCTCAGTGTGGTATAAATGTAATATTCCAGCTTGCCCCACACTATGTTTAGTGGGTAACCTGGGTGGCACCAGCATAGAAATTAATTTATCACCTATAGTACTCACTGCCCTATGTATTGCAAAGAAAACTATTGTCCTGAACTGGAAAACAAGGAAGAACTTATCTATTAATCAATTAAGGAACCTTCAATTAGATCATTTCAGTATTGAAACAATCTCTGCCTCTGGCGCCCGGGGGTCTCCTGTTCCTGGTTGTGGGGTTTGCCTGTGCCCGGGGGGTTCGGGCGGCCTTGGACGCGTCGGCATGGTGGTGAGTCGCTGTCGGCCCCCGCCTAGGCAGGGTCCTCTGGGGTCTCTGTTGGGTCTGCATGATTCCACAAAAAAGTGTGGAGGTGGGGGTGCGTGGTCCTGAGCCCATGTTCCCACCCAGAGTGAATGCAGTTAGTAAGCCCCCCCCCCCATCTACCTTTTTCCCCAGCCAACTCTCAGTCAACCGGTGGGTGGTTTCTTGGGCTGGTCGTGGCTCTCGGGGCGTGGTCGCGGCTGCCATGGGTCGAGCGGACTTAGGCCCCTACTGTCCCCTGGTGGCGGCTGATAGATGGGGCACCTTTCCAGACCATTTGGTCCCATCATCCAGGGTTAGTGCCTCTGCTCCTGGTCCTACACACCTTACTCCCCTCTGCTCTCTGGCTCAAGTCCACAACACTCACCCACACACTTAGGGTCTTTTGGGGAGAGGTGTGGTTTCTGGAGTGGGGTGAAGTAGTCCTTTGCCACACTTTATGAACCACTCTAGCTCATTCTTAAATGCACATTAGTCACTATTACATACCACAAAATCACACACCACACACAGGGTGGTTGGGGGCAGGGGCTGTGCTGCAGCTGGAGAGCGGAGATCACGTTGCCGGTTCTGCATGGCTCCTGGTTCCTTGCATGTCCTGACACTGAGGGCCTGTGGTTGGGGCGGGGCTGGGGGGGAACTCCACTCTCTGCAAACTGTGGCACGCTTCCCTCCACATCCCTTTCCCTACCATTTTAATTACATCCTAGTCATCAACATTTTGGGCCAGAAGGGGGAGGGTGGGGAACTTCCCGCGCATCTGTTTCCTGGGTGCTATCCGGGGTGGGGGGAGATTGGTCCCCGGGCTCGGGGCGGTCGAGACGGCGTGGGTAGGGGCGCTTCTTGTCCTAGGGACCTCGCACTGGGCTGCACCAGAGGCTTCTTGAGTATTTAACTGAGGAAGTTACCTCCCTGTGTTTACCTCCAATAACTCTTTTTATCTCCTGTCCACCAGACGTTACCTCCTTTTCTTGAGTTCATGATCTTCTGTGAAAAAGTATATCCTCCAATGACCTTACAGAGGCTTACATACTTCATGGCTTGGACGAACTGTTGCCTTCAGGGCTTTTTCTTCTTTGCCTTACAATTATTATGATAACTGTAAAAGGACCTCTATACAATGCATACTGTGAAACCATCAGATTGTTAGCATATAGTCAAAGATCATTGATCACTCTCCAAAAGCCAGGGTCAAGTGTTTTTTTTCTCCTTTTGTATCCTTTTTATTTATTTGTCTCTCTATCATGATCTATAAAGTGGATAAGAATCCAGAAACAACCTGACATTTTCATTCTTCTCCACTGTGTAGCAGACGACGGACACTCCGATTTCAACCTTGATTTAAATGTTCTTTATGAGAGATAGAAATGTAAAAAAAATCTCAACAATATCAAAGAATCAGCCTGTCAAGTTTTTCTTTGTACCTTGTTCACAACCACAGGACACCAGATGGCCACAAAAGAATCTCCCTTTCATTGCCTCTGCCTTTTATCCCCGCTCATTAAAAGAACATCTTTGAAAACCATTACAACCTTGAGCTTTAGTGCACCAGTTCCAAAACAGTTTGTAACACATCAGGTTTATTAAATGTAATATTTTGTCCAAGCAATGAATCACCCGTGTCTATTATCCATGCAGGTATGAGCCAGTGACCTCTAAAACCTGAGTAATGATGGCAGTCTGCCCTTAAAGTGATAAGTATCGAGCAGTGTTAAGAGTCGTTGGCTTCTGATGCCCTGCCTGAGCTGGGTATGTGATGGAAGGGAAATAGAGGGGGGTGGGGGCGATAGGTGGCTCTCTGATCTGTAACTGCCAGCCCAGCACCTCTTGCGGACTAAAAATGTAGCTGCTATCTCTGATCCCATGTCCTCGGCTTGATCCACACTGATGTAAAAGTACTTTGTAGTTCCAGAACATTATCCTGCCTCTCTGAAACCATCAATGGCACTGGCCAACACACAAGCATTAATTATAAATCCATTAAAAGGGCTAGTTCGTCAGCAATGCAGCCATTATCAGATGACATGTCATTATTTTTCCTCTTCACTGCTGCAGAGAGCAGTTGTGGCTTTGGGCCAGTTTACTGTAACAAACGTTTCATCTGTTTGAGGGTACTAGTTTTAGAAATGTCTAATGCCTGGTGAGTGGGTGTAGAGTCTGAAAAGCTGAAGTGGCATTCTGCCTGATGAATGGTTGGATGGAGGTTTAGATAATAAATACAGGGCTAACCAGAGTAAACAATATTTAATTGATATATTTTATAAGGGAATAAAGTAGCTGTGCAGTACAAGATACAAGATGACCCTGCCTGATTCCTCTGAAACCAGTAAGATTGTATAACCACCTAAACAGAACATTCCAGACAACACAAAGGAGGTTAAAACATCCCCTGATCAAATAATGTAACTAGGTATGTTTACAATCAGATTAAATATTATTTAAATGCCCCAATCAAAAAAAAATCTGATCAGACTGATCGGAATGAAACTGTAGTTCTAAAGAAATGAGTGGTTTGTGCCAATTGATAATCCAAATAGCGTCTGTGTAAAAACTTGTTAGGATAATTTTATTGTGATTGTGACAAACTTTGGCAAGATGCATAATTGTGGGGAAACAACTGGTATGTTGACACTTTAAATCTGTAACTTGATTATAAAAAACAACAAACACTCTGGCATTGGGCCATTAAGGGAGTCCAGAAACACTTCAGAACAACACAATTCTGTGTGTTTTAACTTTTATTTTTACTGCACAGTCTGAGGTACAAATCCTTCTTCTGTGGGCGTTAATGGGAAATGTACAACTCACTGAATGTCAAACTGCTTCTTTTCCAACTAAAACATAGTGCATGTGCGTCTTGGTCAGATTAATTGATATTCTGATCATATAAACCATTTGCTAGATAAACATTTGGATTGTTTAGTAATTTCAATACAATCAAAAATTTGTAGCTGCTGATGTCTTTCAGTCAATAAAGAGTTACAAAGCCTTTACTTTGGCTCTGGGAGTCCAGCTACCCACATTCTGTGTTGCGTTATTAGAGAAAAGGAAACGGGGTTGTGGCTGGATTCTATGCTGTCTCCATTTCTAAGGTCATCCACCAGAGGGCTGCTGGAAAAGGCTGACTGCCATGGTGGGTGCTCCTACTCAGCTCTGCATCATAAGAGGAGCGGCAAGCCGGTCACTTAGTGCCTAAGTGTTGTCAACAGATAACTTCCAAGCCTTCTTAAAGGCAATTCATTATCTGTCTCTCATTTCTTCTATGGTTTTTTCCCTGTGTGTCCCTTGGTGCTCAACCCAGATCAACTTTTTCTTGTGCTCACAATAACCTCTTATATCCTGGATCTCTCAACAACTGAGAAACCACTAGTGTTAGTCTGCAACCCTGTCCACCCCTCCACCGCCACATTAGCCTCATCCCAGTTCTCTCAAGCCTCAGCGTCAAGACCCTAACCCACAACCACGGATTGACTCATCTCTCCCTGGTGGACAACTCCATCTCCAGCAAGTAAGATCACCCTCTGTTACTTTCTTTGTCCCACCGGCTAAGTACTCACCACCTATTTTTGCCTTCCAGTGGTCCCGGTCCTCTATCTCGTCCCTCCTGTCCAGATTTCCTTTCAGTCATTGCATATTCAGTATTAGTTATACAGTAAACATTCTTCTACTAAATACTGTTCATCTGAGATGTCTTCCTACATGTGGGCTAAGAAGCTAAATTATGCCTCTGCTACTTCACAAAACCTAGAACCACATCTGGTATACTAAGGCTAAAACAGCATATGACTAAAAAGACTTAAAGATCCATTTCACAGTTCTTAAAAAACCTTGTGATCCCACGACTTTAGAGAAATATTCTTTGATAAAATTAGACCTTTTTGAATGGTGCGGATGTTATTACTGGTCTAATAAATTCACCAGATTTTAGAAGAACATCATTGCAACATTCAAACATGGGTAATGGTCTAAGGCTGCTTTGCTACTGCCGTAGTTAATCGAACCAGGAATTCTGCTCCTCACTATTTAATCCTTAATGAAAACTGCTGGCCATTAGTCTAGGAATTTAAGCTTGAGTGGACTTCATTTATGCTGCAGGATAATGATCAAAGCACATCTGCAAATCTGTTTATGACGGACAATTCATGGAGACAAAACACTTTAAAGACAGTGTTTAACAACAATTTTGCAAAGAGAAGTGGAGAAAAAATGGCATTTAAGAATGTTTACCAGGTCTTCAAATGTCTGATGGAAACTGTTTCTTCCAAAAAAACATCAATAAGTTGTTAGGTTAGGGAACAAATACTTTTTTACTCTTTAATATTTTTACATAATGAAATGAATCATGATTTGAAAACTGCATTGATGCAGCTTATTTCTGTTGAAACGTTTAGAAGACACAAATTTATTTCTACTCTTTTATACCAATTGCAAACTTGATAAATATATAGGGCACCTTTTTTAAGAATTTTTAATTCTGAATTGATCAATACTGTTTTAATAAACCATTTGAAAGTTATGAACTGTTGTTTTGAGGCTCACTGGTTTCAGGGCAACAATGAACAAAAAAAAAACCCAGCAGAGTCAGGACCCCCTGAGAGCAGAATGCCCGATTTGGACATTTTTACCATGTGATGCACCGAAAATGTTCAAAAAAATTCAAGGAATCTTGTTTCAGTTTCCTCCCCATACTGTTCATACTTTCATCCAGCTTTCATGTCACACCATAAGAGTATTAAAGAAAAAGCATATTCTATCTGTGAAAAAGTCTAACACAGACACAGTCATAGGGAGGAAAATGACAGTCTTACAGTTCTAGGCTTATATGTATCAGCTAATAAGAAGGATGGAATCATTACCGGGTCTACAATTTTTTTCCCAATCCAACCTTGAGTGTACCATCATGTTTTATTAAACAAAGTTGAAGTCAATATGGAAATGATCTGTCTGAAAAAAAATCCTTCAATTCAAAAGCTTGTGGATCCACCTTCAGCAGCAATGATGTAAAGAATGTATTTTTTGTATGAATTCATCAACTCATTCAGAGAACATTTGACTCCCTGTACATCCTACCATTGCTTTATTTCACTGAGATGCATGATAGTCCTTCTGCACAACTATCTTACAGTCACAACACAGCATTTAAATCAGAGTGAGGTCTGGACTTTGACTGGATCATTGGAACACACTGATTCTGTTCCCTTGTAGATGTGTTGCTGAGTTTAGGATTATTGTCCTGCTGATAACTCAATTTCAGGGAGACCTAGTCTGTCTGAGACGGAGCCTTACATCTTACTCTGGGAAACCTTAATATGTGAAGGAGCTCATGCACAGCTCATGTGGCAGGAAAGTAAGCACAAATAAACTCTCAATGGTTAGTATAAGATGTTTAGTTTGATATTTTCTGTTTGATTTTCTAATAATGGTTTTGTGTGATATGGTCAAACATGTCTGCATTAATCCCATCTGTCCAAACAACAAATATCCAGAAGTGTTGTGGGTCATTCATATGAAGCATTACTAACCTAAGTTGTACTATTGTACTCAATGAGAATTGAAAAGTCTAAAAAGAATCTTTATAGGTCTTTTTCAAACTAGACTTTCAAAGAGTCTAAGCATTTAAAATGCCTTTTGAGGCCTATAGAAGTTGTAATGGAGATACTTGCAAAAAAATGCTAGGATCCCTACTCCTGCTTTGGTAGTTGTTATCTTTCTCTTGAATAACAACTAAGGCTTGCCCTGAACTAAATGTCCATTTTCTAAGATTAACAGACAATGACAATAGTTTAATTTAAGGTTGTTTACTCCTATTACTGCTTACCATATTATTGCTTACTCTGATTCTCAAATATTACAATATGATATATCTACTTTGGTCATTTAAAACATTAGTTTCTATAGTGGATAGTGGCTTGCTCAGAGATACCTCACTCATCTTGTCTGGTGCTTGAACCAGAGACTTTTTTTGTAAAGCACCTTTTAGTAGCAAGGCAGTTCAAATTGCTTTACATGATTAAAAAAATGATGAAGAAGCATTACATTTTGTCTTTAAAGTCATCACGTTTAATCAGAAGCAACGTATTTATTTCAGTCTAATTTAAATACAATGATATTCTCTGACTAAAAATACGTTTAATAAAATAAAACACGTTAAACCTAGTTTAAAACCACATCTATACTTACTAAACCGCATGCCAGTATTTCTGGGCACACTGCCCACGTGCCATCAGTGGCAGTTATTCAGTTTAAGTTGATTTCATAGTTTTAAATTACATTTAACTTCTTTTTTTTATGATGTAAATTGGATAAAAGCGTATTCTATGAGTAACTACATTCATTGGTGCAGTTAATTTTGACTTACATAATATAACTAGAAAATCCCGGAAGAAATTTTGATGGTGCCTGCCAGTTGTGCGTGTCTGCGGGGTCCCGATTATTGCATTAAAAAAGGTTAGATGCGGGCTTTGCTTCGCAATACACTGCCTCCTATGCTATGCATTATACAGGCACCCAGAATAATAATAATATTTGAGGGTTTGCATCAAAAAGATCCAACTTGAATTACATTACCCATTGTTAAATGTCTTTTTTTTATTGTACTTTATTTGTGCTTAGGACACCCAAATGCGGTAACCTGGGAGCTCTAGATTGTGCATGACACTTGTGGTGAGGCATTACTTGCCTACAGAAGTGTCCCTTCCTACATCAGCAAGATGCAAGCCACTTTTGAAGTACTATGATTGGGATACAAAATCATTGCTGATTTCCCCTTCCTTGTTGGAACCATGTTAAAACATACCTGTATGCTCCAAATCAGCAATTTACCAAAATTCAGATAATTATAAGTGCTCAGTCTTTCTGATAATCAGTTAAATAAAAAAATCTGATAAGCAATGATAGGTCCGTGCTTTCGCTGGTTTGAGGTTAGATCCAGGTAAAAAACTGAATCATTTGAGCATCCTGGCACATGAAACGATACAATTAAGAGTTTACTTTTTTCCAATATGTCTGTATAGTATTTAAAGGGTTTCTGTAATTTGATCGTTTGGTTTTACCTCTGTCACATTGTCAGCTTTTGTGTTTCGATCAATCAATTTCAGTAGTCAGTTCTTGGGTCTGTACTCCAAGTCCTCAGATTATTTATGTCCCTGGTTTTTCTTGATCTTTAACAGGAACATGTTATTTTGTTTGTCATTCTTTAGGATACCATGTCCTGGAACTAGAATCTGTATTTTGCTAGATGTGGCCAATTGTAATACTTTAATTTTGCGTAGGATGTCTTGAGGGATCTTGGTTCAAGACACCTAACAATCTATTTGTTTTTATTGTATTGAGATCTTATTAGCTTCTCTCTTTAAGCCCTAACAATAGTTTAATTTTCTAAAATATAATAGTTTCCCAGATTAGTAATATGCAAACTTTGTTGCAAGTGCTGCTGACCTATACATTATAGCTGGAGTTTTGCAAAGCAGCCTTCTATATGTGATGCAATTCTGTTTCCCTCCTTTGCCTCAGTAAAAGCCATTTTGAGGGCATTTCTGAAGAAGAGTTAATTTTCTTCTCAACGGCAAAGTTGCCTTCTGTCAGATGAAATGCTCTGAGGTTGTGCCCAGAGGAGCTTCAGAGCAGAGTACATTTTCAATGTAGAAAAGAAAATTCTAAGCCCAGTTATGTGTTTCAAAGTGAATGAAGACATAAAAATTAGCTTGCAAAAATGCATGCAATATACGGTATGTTCCACAAAAATCTATGATCTAAATTAGTTGATAAATGCACTAAAGCAAACCAAATGATATAATCAATCAGTTTATGGCATCTATAATTTTTCAAGGAAAAAAAAAGGCAACTCTGTGTCTCAAGCTGTGGTGTCTCTGCGTTTTAGTCACAGCGTTGCCTCCTCACCTTGCTTCATGCAACTGGATCTTGATATCTACCTCAATGATTTTGCCTTTAAAGGAGCTCCATGACAACATTAGCTCACTTCAGAACAAGCACCCGGAGGCGTTCTACGTGGTTGGGGGGGATTTTAACCGCGTAGAACTGACGAATTGTCTGCCGAGGTTTTAACAGCATGTGAACATTCCAACACGTGGAAATAACACGCTGGACCGTGTTTACACCAACCTAAGAGACACGTACAGAGCCTTCCCCCTCCCCCACCTCGGGCTCTCGAATCCCATCTCCATCATGCTGGTGCCTTCTTACCATCGCCCGCTGCGATACTCCAGACCCAAACAGAGGACCATCACTGTGTGGCCCAGTGGCGCCGAAGCTGTGCTGCAGGAGTGCTTCAGCTGCACAGACTGGCAGGTCTTCAGGGAGGCTGCTGAATACGAGGGTGAGCTGGACCTGGAGGACTACACATCTGCTGTTCTGGGGTACATCAGCAAGTGTGTGGAGGATGTCACCACCACCAAGACTGTGACTTGCCACCCGAACCAGAAACCCTGGCTGAATGCAGAGGTGCGTTCTCTGCTGAAAGCCAGGGATGCTGCGTTTAGGTCTGGTGACTCACAAGAGCTCAGGAGGGCAAGAACAAAGCTGACTGCAGGAGTTAAGAGGGCAAAAGCTGCATATGCTCAAAAAATCCAGGCGCACTTTTCCTCCCAGGATCCACAGAGCATGTGGAAGGGCATCAAGTGCATTACAGACTATAAATCTAAAGCTGCACAATGCCCCAAAGACCCCTCCTTGCCTGAGGCTCTCAACCAATTCTACGCCCGGTTTGAGAACCCTGACACCCTCCCCAGCACCAGAATCACAACTTCACCAGGAGAAGAGCCCCTCAGTGTGACTCCAGCAGAAGTAAGGAGGACGCTGAGGAGGATCAACCCCCGAAAAGCTGCTGGCCCAGTCAACATCCCTGGACGGGTGCTGAGAGAGTGCGCGGAACAGCTCTCAGACGTGCTGGCAGACATCTTCAATCGCCACCATCATCCCGGTCCCAAAGAGCTCCGCAGTGACAGGTCTGATTGACTATCGGCCAGTAGCCCTCACACCGATAGTCACAAAGTGCCTTGAAAGACTGGTTCAGACCCACATCAAAGCCAACATCAATGTCACTGTTGATCCACACCAGTACGCATACAGGGAAAATCGATCCACAGAGGACGCCATTTCCTCCGTGGTCCACACTGCCCTCACCTACCTGGAGCAGAAGGATTCCTACGTCCATATGCTGTTTGTGGACTTCACCTCCGCGTTCAACACCATGATTCCTCAGACCCTGATAAACAAACTGTCCTCACTTGGTCTGAGCTCTTCCATCTGCAACTGGGTCCTGGACTTCCTGACCAACAGGCCGCAGTCTGTGAAGATTCACAACATCTCCTCCCCTACCATTACCCTCAGCACTGGCTCCCCTCAGGGCTGTGTGTTGAACCCCCTCCTGTTCACATTGCTCACATATGACTGCTCGCCTATCCATGTAGGCTGTCATATTGTGAAGTTTGCGGACAACACAGCAGTGGTTGGATGCATCACAAACAGTGATGAGTCCAGCTACAGGCAGGAGGTGGAACACCTGGAGGGCTGGTGCAGAAATAACAACCTCTGCATTAATTTAAAGAAGACCAAGGAGATGATTGTGGACTTCAGAAGGGGCAAGCATGCCCGCCTCCCCGTGGACATCAGAGGAACTGCGGTGGAAGTGGGTACTTGGGTGTGCACCTGAATAACAACCTCACCTGGAGCAACAACACTTCCACTCTGGTCAGGAAGGCGCACCAGCGGCTCTACTTCCTAAGGAGGTTGAGAAGAGCTGGACTCGGGAGCTCAGTCCTCACCTTCTTCTACAGAGGTGTGGTGGAGAGCGTACTGTGCTCCAGCATCAACGTGTGGCATGGAAGCTGCTCTGCTGCAGACAGGAAAGCTCTGCAGAGACTGGTGAAGGTTGCACAGAGGACTGTTGGAGTCAGCCTCCCCAGCACCACAGACATTTACACTTCCAGATGCAGGAAGAGGCC
The DNA here is from genome assembly GCA_032876305.1 of Orestias chungarensis. Classification (NCBI taxonomy): domain Eukaryota; kingdom Metazoa; phylum Chordata; class Actinopteri; order Cyprinodontiformes; family Cyprinodontidae; genus Orestias; species Orestias chungarensis. The sequence goes on along the minus strand of JAVLVB010000434.1, from coordinate 257,742 downwards.
CTCCAGCATCATGAAGGATCCCACCCACCCAGCACATTCACTTTTTGTCCCGCTCCCCTCAGGCAGGAGGCTGCAGAGCATAAAGTGCAAAACCACCAGACTGAGAAACAGCTTCATTCCTGAAGCTGTGAGACTCTCAAACACACGCAAGGACAATTACAAATGAAAAAAAAAAACGTTCTCATTTAACCGGCACTGTTCACTTTAATATCACGCTTTAAAATGTCACTTTAATATGTCACCTTAATATGTCAGTTTATTAACCATCCATGCTGCTACAGCAAATTTGGGGACTCCGAATTTTCATTGCTTCTATGTCCGAAGTCCCATATTGTAGATTTTGTGTAGCCCAAACTCCAATTCTCTTATATTTCTTTATATATTTTTATATTATTCTTATTTTGTAGCTATTTTAAAATTGCTCTCAGGGTGTAAACTGGACCGTGGGATTAGAATTTTGTCCCACCTCATGTACCACATGTGATGTGATGACAAATAAAATTCTTGATTCCTTGATTCCTCCTTCTCTGTTACCCCCCTGGACTAGTTACTTGCCCTCTAATTACTGATTCTGGACAAAATAATTGAGCTTCCCATGGTGAAACTATATCATTGTAGCATGGGGATCTAATTGTCTTCAACAACATGCGTTTGTAGGATATAGAGTTCCCTTCATTGAATGAATTCCTGTGGATGTAACAATCCCCAGTTAGCACACTTTTTTTCTGTCTAAACCTCACTTTTTTCACTGTCAAAGCCTCAGGTATTACAGGCAATCAAGATGTGAGGCTCAAAAGATTGAACCTTAGAAAACCAACTCTGCTGACCAAATCAATACTTTTATGTTTTAACATAAAATGTGTCTTGTTTATTTGCCACTCTTGTCTCTTTTGTAGTGTCTGACTCCCATTCCTGCATGCACCATCACACAATTAACAACAATATACAGAACATACTAATAGCATAATCAATAATCTGTAGAACTAAATGTTGCTGCTACAACTACAACCGAAATTTCATGATCTGTGTTTTTGGTTTGATTCAGTTTCTTTATTGCAGTCTTGTTTTGTTATTTGAATCATTATTTATATTATTAAGTTACTGTTTAGGTTATTTTCTAGTTTGATTGAGTCTTTGTTTTTGTTTGTGTTTTCTAGTTTTTTTCCTCCGCTCTCTATTCTCTCTTCCTCCCTGTGTGTGTGTGTGTGTTTACGTGTGTTTGTGTGTTCCTTCATCTGTTTTCTCATCATCATTCACATCTGTTCTCAATCATCTAATCATCTTCTCCACCAATCCAACTCCGGTTCCTCAATACTTAAGCCTCATTCACTCACTGACTCACCGCTGGATCGTCTGTTCTCCTCCCGTCTCTCAGCTCCATCTCCTGCCGTTTCCCCACCGTGTCCTTGTAAGCCTTTTCAGCCGCTTGCTCGCTGATTCTCTGTGCTGGTTCTTTTTCCCCATCACCAGTTCCACGTTATTCCTCTTCCGTTTCCGGTTTATGTCCTGTTCATTTTTCATCTTAACATAAATCACTTTTCTCACACAATTCAACCTCTGCTCGAGTCATTATCGCAAACCTTGACATGAAATACATTTGAGCGGTTGTCTTTACTTACTCATCTTAAGACAAAAAAATCATGTGCATGTTCCTGCAAAATAAAATCAAACTCAATTAGACACCAAGTTTATAATCTTGCCACGTAGTCACAATTGATGTTTGAGGACCTTCCAACACATGACTATGTTTTGAACTGTTCCAATCATTGTAAAGAAGATATGTATCATTGCAACTTACAAACATGCACAACTTTGTGCTATTATATGAGAAGTTTAAGGTGTATGCTTTATAATTGGCACAGTATAATTCTCACTCAACCATTGTCTAAGGAAGGCACTTTTGGAGAAACATGACTTCAAGCATTTGTCGCTGACAGAATGAGTCTCTATAAAACATTGTTTAATTCCAAACTCAAGGTACTTTATGAAGTAGCAGTTAAATGTTACTGTTTTAGTCATATCAAAGTTTTGTGAAATGCTTATCAAGCATGCATTAGTTAAGCATCATTTAAGTGCACAGCTGGTATACATACTATTAAATGGGATTGATGGTTTTATCTGTTGCTATGTTTGAATGTATTTACTCAAGATTAATCCTGCAAAGTCTGTCAGGCACTGAATATGAAATTACTTCAAGTAGCTCCCTGTACAGAGCCAAGAGTGTTTTTACTGCCATATTTTACTTTGACAACAGTTGAGTTTTATCACATTTTAAAGCACGGATCTGTTGAAACTGCTCAAACACAAGAGCTCAGATGTTTACCTGGTTGGGTTGGAAAGGGATCATACATCTGTGCCAAATTATTCTGTAGTTTGTTTGTGTCGCAGGTGGACTGTGGGTAAACAATAAGAAGCAACCCAGTCCAATTTGATTTTTGCTATGTTGTGCAGCGTAGATAAGCTACAATCAAATAGCTCGGTGCGTCTCAGGAACAGGGAAATCATGTCTCGGGAAATCAAACACAGAAGGCTTTTCTTTGTATTGACAGTGTTGCCTGATGCTGTCTGGCACTTCGCTTGAAACACAGAACATTCACATGCTAAAAAAGGTACTTTACTGACCTAAGATGGCTTTATTGGACCCTTAAATAACTAAGCAACATAAAAAAAATAAAAATGAGTGCTGGATTCCTGCATAGAAATATATCTTGTTTGATTATGCTAAATGAACAACTATTGGGAGCAATTTAAATCGGTATATCTTCTACACACAATTTATTACACTCCGTAAAAATAACAGTTTAAAGCTGCATTGACATAGAAAAGTCTGCATGAACAAATTTAGCCTCAGCTTGATTGTAATTTTCACAGATTCAAACTCAAACATCCGAGCCTAGAGGCTGAATTCAAGTCTAAAAGCAGAAACTGAACTGAGTGCTGCCTCTCCTTGTCTTAATTTTTAAATACTTTTCAGGCACCTTAATTCTCTACTATTCCTCACCTATCATGCTTCATTGAGAATTGTGCAACATGGGTGTGCTAGTTTCTGCTGTTATCCATCGTCTGTCTGTAAATTTGTTGTCTCCAACTGTTTTTTAACAAGCAGAGCACTTGAGCTTTAATTCTTTTTCTTGTTAACCCCTGCAGACTGGAGCAGGTATTCATTAGGCAGTGATTATGTTTATTTCAGCGACATGCTGTTTTTAAGCGATGCTAATTGAGTCCTTGTAATCTTTGAAACTGTGGGCCTGAAAAAGAGCATTACTTCCGTCTTTGTGGTTATATGAAGGCTCTCCTGCACACAACATGTTGCATATGTTCATTTGTTAATAAAGGCAACATTTTATATTTTCAACTGAAAAAGCAGATGAAGGCATTGAAATTACTCACTGCAGCAACAGTATTATGAGAGCATTATTGTGTTCCTTTTTAGAAACAGCTCCCTCTTTCCAGTAAAGCAAAGTTTAACCAGAAAAATAAATACAGGTTTCTATAGCCATTTTGTAATTGCAATATTTGTAGGTCTCAAAGGTCTCATTTGTTTTAAATGCATAGTAATATACATATACATGTGCTATACAAATAAACTTGCTTTGCCTTGCTTAGTAGAAACGAAATAACAGTTCAGCGTCACCCTCCTCAGCACCGTAAACTGCAGCAACAACAATTTGATTGTCAGATAAGCCAGGCAGGCATTTTTGGACAAAATTCTATGACATGTAGATCATCAATACAAAAGGATATACATTTGACACATGGCTTTATGCTTCAAAGTTTAGGTAAGAACTACTCAAATATGACAGCGATCATGTAATAAAAACAATACATTATTTAATGCAACACAATGCAGACACTCACGCTGTTGGAATACAATTGCAACATTTCAACCTTCATTACCTCATTGCTATTCACTCTGTGCTGGTCCTCATGGGAAATGCAGTCTTCCTTCAGGCAAAAACACTACAGCTTTTAAGCACACTGGCCGCCAAAATCGAGAAAAACTGAAACGTGTTGCTTTAATATTTCAGACAGGTAATTACTAATAAAGACACAATTTTACAGAATAAAACAACTACTCCAGAAACTGTGTTTTTAAATTGGGCGATTTTAGTTGTTTGAAATGCTTGTGTGTTTGTATCCTTTTTACCAAGCCTGCGTTCAAACAATCATATGCAAGTATAGAAGTGATGAGGATGGTTCAGAAGTTGACCCCCCCCAAAAAAACAGCAACAACATAAAAATAAAGTAAAACAACTGTGAAGACGCTGGTCAAAGCCATTAAGACAGTTTCAATACATACAATGAAAACTGTCCTGTACTGTACTGTTTTGTTCTGTTATATTAATAACCGTGTTGGAGCATATATTTTTTAGCTGGGTTTGTATCACTCCTACTGTCAAGGGTTGAAAGTCCGAGGAGCAAGGAGGAAGCCATTACTCTCAAAGACAGATTCCAGTTCGCAAAAGCACACAGAGATAAAGACGTTCATTCATAGAGACTTGTACTTTATTCTGATGAGACTGAAGTAGAACTTTTGCCCATAATGAGCATTGTTGCATTTGGAGGAAAAGTATGGGAGTGACCTTATCAGGTTGTGGTGGGTTGTCTGCAGCAGCAAGAACGAATGCACTTCATAAATGGCATCATGAGGAAAGAACATTAGGCAAAAATATTGAAGCAACATCTAAAGATGTCAGCAAGGCGGTTAAAGCCCTGGTCTAAATGGTTCGTCAAATTAACTACAAATCTAAGCATCTAGTCAAAGTGCTCCCAAAGTGTTTTAAGGACAACAAAGTTTAGTCTTGGCATGGGAATCAAAAAGCCCTCATATTAGTTGTATGGAAAATTTGTGAGCAGAAATGAGAATGCATGTGCGAGTGAGGTGTCATTCAAAGCTGACACAATTCAACCGGTTTTATCAGGAGGAAAACTACTTTAATTCTTACTGTGAAATTTAGCAATGTAAGTCTTTTCTTTAATTCAAACTGACTTACAAAAACAGAAGTTTGGTCAGATTAAGTTCAATTTATATGTTTTTTTTATTATCTTTAAGTAAATGTCTGGATTTAACTGTATAATATATTTGTTTGGAATCAATCATGGTTAATTTATCCAGTCATATGTAATACGGCTGACCAATATCAGTAAATAAGTCATGGAGTGGGTACCTAGTTTAGCAACTGTGTATTTGTTACATTTTGCTACCTTATATTACTTGTTTGAAATTCCAAAACAAAGACCAGGAAAGCCTTCTGATGCTATGAGCTTCTATAATCCAAACATACTCGGTTCCCAACATAACACCTTCACTCATAAATCTCAACTAACTGCCTGTCAAGTCCCACATCATTTACTAGATTTTTCTTGTGGCCAACAAATCCGTCATACTCTGGGCCCTTCTGTCTGACCTCCTGCGCCCATACGCACCGTTTAACATTCAACCATGTATCTTCTACGTGTAACCATTAATTTTACCTTATTTTAGACTTGTTTTTTAATTCTCCAACACAGCTGCCTGATTTAATTTTGTAATTATTAAGGCAACTGGCATCTCTTGAATCTTATCAAGTTTAAATTCTAGCATTGTTGAGCTATTCTTTGAAAAAGCATTTCATTTTACTGTTCAAACATAACAAAATTATCATTTTAACGCTAGCAACAAAGTTACAAAAAAGGCCAACAAGAACAGCTGCTGCACTGAGCTTATTAAAAAGAATTAGATTCTAAGGTCTTTTGAAAAAAAGTCTTTCCTAAAAATAACATTCGAGTTATTTTAATGGAGTTAATAAACCTAATTCCATTGCCTCATCTTAACTTACTTTGTTGCATTCAATTAAACTATATTACTGAATTTCACTGAATCAAAACTTTCAACCCGAGTGAATTGCTGTTTCGGGTTGAATAGAGTCATATTGAAACAGTATTTGCTGCTCAGGTATTTGTAATGTTTGTATTAAAGGCAGTGTATCACAGACACATGTTAAGTTTTACTCCAACCCAAACACATAACCAGTAGCTTTTCTGCATGTCTTACAAAGCATCTATAGATCCCCTTTCACTAACACCTCCAACAGAAGCTGTTTGCCGTGTCCTTTTGTCCAGCTTCAGCTGTCTGCGTATTGCTGTGCTGGCTGTTGTAAGGAGATTTACTCCTGCGTGAGATAACAGTGCATTTACATCTATTTACCAGCTTTTCGGTCCACTCAAGATTCATTAAGTGAGTCATATTTTAAATGGGTTTAGACGTTCTAACCGCGTCATGCTGCTGCACTTTCCGTACATGTGAAAAGTGCACCTACTCTTCTCATGTGCCATTTTGTATTTTTCTCACATATCTCATAATTACACCCCTCTCTGGCGATTTCTGTGCAGAATGATTACTTGTGCCTCATGTCAGCATGCTAGGCACTAAGGTTAGAAAAAGCTCCCACCTATAATAATGAGGCTTTTTTTACCAAACAGCAAGCCACCTGTGATGTATCGTGGACTCTACGCTTGTTGTGCCATGTTCTATTTCCTGTGCTGACAGCATGGCATGAAAGGTGAAAGTGTTGTGCTCAAGAGGATTGCAGAACTGGCAGATTGGGTTAGGGCTGCTCCCAAAAGGAACGCTAAACACGGGGTTGGAATTTGGTGGCCAACTCATTCCTTAAAAAAAGGTTGCTCTTTGGCTGCCGAACTACCTCAAATCCCTGCCTATCGGTTTGTACTTGACAGTGTCTCTAGATGGCAGTAGATAAGGGGGCATGGCCACATACCCATATAATTCTGTTCAGTCTCCACTGAGATAATGACGGGGGGAGGGGTAGTGGTCTGCAGGGACAGTTTTCCCCCTGAAAATAACTGTTCTAAATAATGTTGAAATATCGATAATAAACCCATATTTGTGATCTGATAATTCATTTAGTGAGAACCTCATTTGCTGTAGCAAATGTCAGGCAGATACTGAGTATGTGTCCTCTACAAATGCCACACAATCAAAGCACATCAGTGTGACTCACTAAATTATGTATAAAACTACTGGGAGGAAATTGTTCTTGTTTACCTCCCAATTATGAAGTTTAACAAATATTTAATTGCTTGGTTACCTAAACGGAAGGATTGCTGCTCACTTCTTGGTCATTTAAAGAGACTGCTCTACTGCTGCGTAGTCTGAAAAAAGACTACAAGGCTACACTTGTGAAAAGACAAGCGTTCTCAATGAATTATAGGGTAAAAGGATGTTTGGAGCCCCTGCAGGGCACTCTTTCAAGACACTAAGGTCTCTTTACCTTTGGGAAAGATGTCCTTCTGGTGCTCCAATGAAAGCCTTTCTTACTTTTGGGTTTGTTTGTTGCTTTTAATGCTTGGTATAAAAAGTACTTTATGTTTTGAACCACAGATCCCTTACAAGAATAGGTGCATGCACGTTGCCAGAGATAGGTTCACATGCTTTTAAAGATGCATTTGAACTTTGAATTTGAACATTTATTTTTACAGAGTGGAAGGACTATTCAATCTAAAATGTTATCTACACTCGAACCCTAAATTATGTTTCATGCAAAGTGTTCCATTATTATTTAGATATATTACCTTTAACATGGTGTAAAGAAATCAAATGCATTTTGTCACCCTTAGCATAATACTGGCTAGATATTTGATTATTCATCTTATCAGATTTGAAAGAACAGATTCAAATTAACTAGTTTAATGCCATAAAATCTGCTGTTTAACATAGCTAATAAGCGTTAGATGGAGTTTGGCAATACCCAGATCTTTCCTTCATAGTTAATTCCCAAACATGTTCGGATTCAGCTTTGCAGCCATTTTCCAGTAGCAAGACAAAACTTTGCACAAATATCAACTTTTTAGCTGTGGATCTTGACATCCTATCATTTTCCTGGTCTATCCACATGATTGTACCTAGTGTCAAAATTAGCAGTGGCAGCCTTATTCTGGGGATTAGTTTTTTGTGCTGGTCATGCTGTGTAAATGTGTTACTGAACAGACAGTTGGGAATTCCAATCTATTGTGATTTCCAATTTTCTAAAAAACATATTATACAGACATACACATTTTATTCTGGCCTTCCTTCAGTCATATGCAAAGTTTCCTTTCTTCCTTTGAGAAAGGTCTTCTAGTTGACATTACATGAAATGATACTCAATTCAAGTTTATTAGGAACTGAACTATCAGTGGTCACAATTTGCCCTGAAGTGATGTGTCCTTACCTGGAATAATGGAACACTGTCAAATTCCAAGAACATTTCAGTCAAAGTGATTTGGGGAAAAATGCTTAAAAGTTGTCTTTTGGTATAATGCAATTCTGACAATTTACCCAAAAAAATGGATGAAAATCTACAGCTGACCTCATAAGCAAGATCCACAAGTTTGTCTATCAGGGTAATTGAACCTAAATATACAATGTATATATTTTTTTATTTCTTAATAGCTAAATCAAAGGCTAATGTGTAAAAACCAATTTTTTCTTGATTTTAGTCTGGTTTTGTTTCTATAACAATAGCATAATGCCAGTACCTAAGGTTGCAAAAAGCTTCTGGTTTCATCTTCCTCAAAGACAGTCATCCATGTATTACTGTAAGTACAAAAATTTACGATACGAATAAAGTGAAGAAAATTCTTGATATTTATAATCGTACAGTATGTAATTTGGTACTAAAGTTTAGAACACAGCTATTTTATGAAAACCTTAATCTATTTGTCTGTGACAGACAGTGAAAGTAATAGAATAAAGAGAGCTCAGCTAAATGAAAAGGGGGAACCATCTGGTGAAACGTGGTCTGGAATGGAGCTCTACCAATCAAGACCTCGCGCTCAGCTGCTGCAAAGGCATACGCGCCGAGACTTTAACACAGACACAGATCAGTCCGTCAGCCTGAAGGTGAGCATTACACAATACATGAGGTGACAAGATGGAAAGTGACACGGAAAACAGATGTCGCCAGCATCGCAGAGACACCGCGGGAGAAGATCAATCGTGTCTTCTATGCTTTCATCACAGTTTTTTTTTTCTTCAGGAAAGAAAACATGTATGGGCTTCTCTCACAGCCCCCAGAGATTTATTTGTAAATGTCACACTTGTCAAGCCGTCGGAGGCTCTGTCTCCCGTGGATGCCGCATTATACGCACTGGCAGATGCAAATTAGGAAATAACCTGCTGCTTCACTTTGGTTCTCTATGATTTTCTTGGTCATCTGTAAACAAACTAATCCTAAAATTAAGATCTTCTACACAGTGTCCATTTCAAGTGAAGAACACACACAAATCAGCATTCAGATCAAACACACAGATATTACAAGAGGCGCTGTGCTGTAAGCAGACAGGCAATATCCAGCCACTTATAAAGCACATTTTATTTTGTCTCTCATTAAAAATATTTGCCTGGATGAAACCAATCTGTCTTTAACCGACTGTGACCAAGTCATCTGTCCTAGGAATTAGTTTTTTTTCCCCGTCCCGACAGTGAGGACTTTTTTTAAGAGGACACACTGTTGAAATACGTCTTCTTTTTAAAAACAATTTCCTCTCCTCTCATTTGACACAGTAGAGCTACTGGGAACACGTTTCTGCTCCACACCCATCATAATGTTGTCCTAAATGTTGTTCTAAATCAGGTTGTTATGAGAGCCACAAACAGAATCACATTGCAATGAAATATTCATAAATAGAAATCAAAAGGAAAAGTACAACAAAGATTTTGTTTAATATTAAAGGCAGTTCCTCGCTCATAATATATTTGTGTCCTGGTACTTTTGAAAACAATGCTGGATTATGTTAATCTTAGAAAGTGAGGCACTATTTGGATAATGCACATTACCTCATTCTTTACATATACACAAAAGCAGTATTTAAAGCATTTTACTTAAATTCCCAAAGTTTGCCACCTTGCGCAGTGGGTAACACTGTTACCATGCAGCAAGAAGGCTCTGGGTTCAATTCCACCTCGGGCCTTGGGTCATGTTGGGGCTTTCTGCAAGGAGTTGCATGTTCTCCCTTTGCATGCATGGGTTCTCTCCGGGTACTCCGGCTTCCTCCCACAGTCCAAAAACATGACTGTTAGGCTGATTGGCCACTCTAAATTGTCCTTAGATATGAGTGTGTGTATGAGTGGTTGTTTGTCCTACATTTCTCTGTGTTCTCCTGACATGGACTGTCGATCTATCCAGGGTGTAACCCTGCCTGTCGCCCGTTGTAAGCTGGAGATAGGCACCAGCAGACCCACCCGATCCCAATAGGGACAAAGGGTGTACAGAAAATGGATGGATAATCCAAAATGTTTAGTAACAGTGGCTCTACTATGACCCCTTTCTGGATTTGTAAACTGCTCACCCTATCTCAATGGAATAGTCCAAACACACTGCAGAGGAAACCCATCACATAAACTTGTATCTGTAATCTTTTCGTTTTGGTCACTACTCAAAGCTCATGAGGGATACCATGTTAATTGCTTTGGCTTTCAGCTTGTTTCTCTCTTTGCCACAAACGACTTCAGATGCTTTAAAAATCTGTTTATCAATCTCCTACTCTATTATCCTCTCATTCAGGAAACCGGAGATAGTTAGACGACTCCACTTGGGACAGGACCTCACCATTAACCCGGAGTAGGTACTCCAACTCCATGACAATAAGCATTACCCTTTTCTGACCACACTGAACTGCGAACTGCTCCACCAAAGGATGAAGATCCCATTATGAAGAAGCCAGCTGGACCATGTCTAAAAAAACAGGAGACCCAATCTAAAACAGATCCCTTCAACCTACTGGCTGCACCTAAATATTTTTTCCATAAAAGTTAAGAACCTTGATCCTGAATCAAAGGTTTGACTATGAAGTGGACCCTCCTCTCTACAGTCCATGAACATACCTTTAAGAGAATCTTAGAGTTTTTATCTCCACATAATTGGAGGAAAAAACTCTGCTAACCAAATACCCAGGTTTGACAGTCCATCTTCAAAATGTGCATGCAATATTTTAAACCTGCTTCAATTAAACTCTTAATTCAGCAATACTTTACAACACAAGTTAATGAAATGTAATAATCTTGCGACCAGATGATATCCTTTTGATACCAAATATGTGCAGAGTTTTGTTAGCAGCTGGAGGCCAGAGATTCAGAATGATTTTGACTGTGAAGGGTTCAGAGATCAGTCTTTAGGCTTTATCCCATTTTTAACAGAAAACACTTCCACAGATCTATAAGTGGCCTTATCTGCAAACAGCAGAAGTACTATGCTAACCTTTGTGATCCATGGCTTTTTAGGCTTAGAAAATGTTTCCTTTAAATAATTTATTTAAACTGATTTTGGCTAATTATTATTCAGTTTTAGCTCTGACCTTTGTTTCATAGGTTTTATATGTCTGTATTTCTTGTGTAGAACTGATCATTTTGTATTTTTGTTGCATGGTAAAACCAGATTTTGAGGTCTTTTTGTAACTGTGGCAGCGTGGGCTCTTTGATTTCACTTATCGGCCAGTGATAGTTAGCTAGTTGATATGGGCCTATTTTCATCCAATATGGGCCTATTTTCATCCAATTTTGATGGCGCATAACCATCATCATTAATATCTTAAATTCTATTTCTGTGTCTTTTTGTAAGAATGGAGTTTTGACAAATTTCATTATTATTATTTTCAGCTCTACAAAGTCTGTAAGAAAACTATATTTTTTTCAAACTATGTCTTTATTCATATACAATATTAACAAAAGCTTTAACAAACTATCCAAGGCCCCTGTGTAGAAATGTGATATGAAATACGCCAGAAAAAGACAAAGACAATAAACGAATATGAGCCAATAAAATTTATTGCTCATCAAATAAAATCTGAATAAAATTGTTTTACTGTATACCCGCCTAATGAAGGCTTATGGGGGAAAGGTTAGAGGAAATCACACAGTCATGAAATACCATATGATCCACTGAGCTTTGTGGCTAACTAGCCAAAGTCTATTGGGCCTAGGTTAACTGTCCAGTTAGACAACAGCAATAGAACGTGATCCATATGGCCATTCTAAACCACACAGTTAAGATCCAATGCGCTCCTGCAAAGCTCAGTTTCGAATCTCGGAGGAAGTGTGAGTATGTTTGTAAGAGGAGAAGACTGAAAAAGAAGGAGATTGGGAAAACATTATTCAGACCAATCACGTTTTGGACTGTTTATGAACTCTACAAGAGTTACAGCATAACTTACAGCATAAAGGGAAGCAACGAATTCCTTCAATAAACAGAAGGTTTAACTTTTCAGAGGCGTCAAGCAACATAAACGTAGAACGCAACCAGCTATATATTGTTTTGTTAACCTTTTCCCAGCTTACCTGGTTTTGGTAAAACATTAGTTATATTTTGAGGTGAACTGTCAGGATTGAGCAGTATCCCGGGCCCGGTTCCAAAATGGGAAATTGAAAAAAAAATATCCATTCAACAAAAAAACAATAAAAAAAGAATTACTGAACATATGAGCAGCGGCTTGCAGCAGGCTTCCGTGGTCTCCAGGCCTATGCTGTCTCAGTGCTTCTCATCTTGTCAAGGAGAAAATAAACAAAGTCAGAGGAAACACAGTCATGGGTTTTGCAGGTTTCTTTAAAGAGTTTTGTCCTCCACCTGGTTAAAGTGGGTACAGATGCACGGACGTTAAGTGTCCTTAAAGTTGAGGCTGCAAACGTAATTCGGTTGAAAAGACAGGGAAAGGGATGGTATTTATGCGATGTCACTGGAACTGGAGAACTTCCCCTCTGGATTTCTGATGATTCGATCTGAATTCGGTCTGCTTCAAATGAACGAATCCCAACATTTGTAAAAGCATTAAAACACAAATCATGCAAGAGTCTGAATGCTTTTTAAACACTCTGCATCATTCTGTCACAGAAAAAACTGTGTGGGTATTATGTTGATTAACATACAGAAATGTTCTAAAAGCATTCCATGATCTGTACATTAAATGCAATTTGCTATCAAATGAAGCTTGACTTTTCACATTAAAATTGAGTAGGTGGTGAACAGTTCAGATAAAAACAGTCTATAGCTTAAATACTGGCTTGTTTTTAGGTGTTCATAACATAGAATAAACATTTATACCATTTAAGTTCTGAGCAACAAATCTAAGTCTAAATATGAAATTAAATTATTTGCAACAAACAGCTTCTGGACTGTCATATAAAAGCAAGGAGCTTTGCAAAAAACAGGAAACAGAATCAGCAGAAAACACTGAGGGCTGAATCTCAGCTTCTCTCAGCTGAGATAACACAGAATTTCAAGGACAGAAGAAGTCAGACAACCACAGGGTCTGCCTGGTCCTGGTCTAGGCTGAGGGGTTGCTCTGCTACTTCAGGGGCTTAGGCAGCCTGCTTGTTCCACTCCTGAATCAATGGGTCCACCTCCTTGGTATGGGAGCTGGTTGATCCTCTGAGAAATCGCTAGCTGGACCTGAGAGAGTAAAGTTCTAGGATCATGATTCTAACCTTGTATAAACTCCAAAAATATGTAGCTAACTTTTCCAATAATTTAAAAGTGCGAGATTTATGCATCCAAGCTTCAGAACTCTAGTTTGACATAACATGTTTAACAACCCACAAACAGTGGGACACTGAGTATTTAAGGTCTTCATGTGGCCCTATCTGACTATGTTTTGTTACCTTTCAATGCTGAATTTCTGCTGATACACTTAGTCAAAGACATATTATTACAAAACTCTTAAATCTCCTTACTTCCTTCACCATGCAACTAAGTAAATGGGTTTGTAGAAAACTCATGTCTAAAAAATTCCGTAATCGATTTCCAAATCAACCAAATCAGGAGATGCTGCTGCCCCTTCCTCCTCCCACCTTTCTGTGTCTAGAAGTCAGGTGAAGAGTCAGCTGATGAGACTGAACGAGAACAAAGCTGCAGGTCCAGATGGTTTCAGCCCCAGAGTCCTGAAGATCTGTGGAGAGCAACTCTGCTGGATTATGCAACACTTCTTCAACGACATCAGAAATCAATGACTTCAGACCGGTTTCCCTGACATGCCACATAATGAAAGTCCTAGAAAGACTCCTATTTGCCCACCTGTGTAAGCAAACCAGCACATACCAGGACCCCCAGAAGTTTGCTTATCGTCATGGAGTTGGAGTTGAAGATGCCATCATACAGCTGCTTCAGCAATCCCACTGTCACCTGGACAAAGCATTCAGCTCTGTGAGGATTGTGTTCTTTGATTTTTCCAGTTCAGTTAACACAATTCAGCCTGATCTGCTTTGTCTGAAACTTCAGGAGACTCAGATGGAGGCCTCAGCAATCGCCTGGATCAATGAGTACCTGACCAACAGACCACAGTTTGTCAGACTGAACGACAGGTTGTCTAACCAGGTGATAAGCAGCACAGGAGCACCAGAGGGGACTGTTCTTTCACCGTAGACTTCAGACTTCCAGTACAAGTCAGACTCCTATCATCTACAGGAATACACAGATAACTCTGCAGTTGTTGGGTGTATCAGAGATGGACAAGAAGCTGAGTTCAGAGGGTTGGTGGAGCGTTTTTCGGCATGGTCTGGGAACAATCATCTCATCTTGAATGTGAACAAAACAAAAGAGATGATGTAGATGTAGAAAACAGAGTCAGATCCACCCCTATTTCCATCATGTGAGAAGAAGTATAGATGGTTGAGAACTATAAATACCTCAGTATTTATCTGGTAAACCGACTGGACTGCAGGCGCAACAGTTAAGCCATATACAAGAAGGAACAGAGCCGACTTTAACTCCTGAGGAAGCTAAAATTCTTCAAGGTTTGCAGCAAGATGTCGACAATAGCTTGCGTTGTGTGGTTGACTTGTGGTTGCACTAATACTGTGAAGATCATAAGTCATAAGTCTGTTGTTGAGAGTGTCATCTCCTCTGCCATCCTCTGCCAAGGGACTGCTTCAAATTCGTCCATTGATACGTCCGCCCTACTTTTGTTTGCTTTTTGCGTCAAGCTGTTAGAAACTGAACCACCAGTTAGAAAATAACAGTTTCACTTTGGGTGCATGCTTAATACACACTTGTTGAAGCCCCAAGTTACAGTTTTGCCACTGTTTTCAGCAGCTGTGAATTTTTCCAGGTACACTTTTGCAAGTGTGTACTTAAAAGGAAAAACAATAGAAATATATTACTCGGAAAATAAAACTGGCTGTACGATTAGCTATTGATTAGCTACAAAAACTAATGTTATGACTATCACACTAGATATTCACAAAGAAAATGTGTGAAATTACCAACTATACAATTTTTCAACTTACAATTATAAACAATAAGCTGACATACACACACTATTTCACACACAATTAGTGATAACATCATTTCAAGGAATTTGATTTTTGTGGAAAAGCAAAATAATTAAAACCTTCTGCATTTTAATACAGAACCAAAACAGTGTATACAGCACCATTTGTATGGCATGGCAGGAGATATTGCTACAAAATCCCAATATTATAATGAGCACATTAAAAGAACTACATGTTTTACAAGAGAAGGAACAGCCGGCCACCAGTTGGTAGTTTGTTTTTTTCGTAACTGATATCGTTAAAAAAAAACAAAAAAACAGCCACCCTGTTAAAATTACATTGTGGTGTAAATTAAAATTATTACCAGTCCATTTCTGCTGTGCTGCTTAAAGAGAGTCCCCTCGAGCATGTCTCAAGTAAGTAAGATTATCTCTAATGGCTTTACAATATTCATTCTGTTGTGATAAAATCAGTCGCAGCAACTTTACTAAATAGCCACACACAGTAGCCAAGCATTTGCATTATGAGCTTATTAACTTGGCTCTTAAGTTCGCACAACGTAACTTACATTCTTTTAGCTGAGCACAGCTCTCTCAGACATATTAGAAAGTTCCTCAGAGTCGAACCAATTTTTCTTCATTTTATCCCCTGGTAATTTCAAGAAATGGTCTCAGTCCTGCAAAAAATCTTTTTTCCTTAAAAAAAAAACATTTCATTATTAGGGCAAAAGTATTGCAATAGCAAACATCCTGTCAGACAAAGCAGTCAGACAAATGATCTAGTCGCGTTTTTTTGGGCTAATGCATTCTAACATTATGAGGCTGCCTGCACTGAGGCAATCCACTGTATTAAAGGGGCCTAGAATGAATAATTTAAAGCATATTTCAGTTCAGAGAGACCCCTCTATTCCTTTATATTAAACATAACACTATAAAAGCTCCTGATGTGCTTCCTGGTGTGTCATTGTACCACCCAGAGCATAACAAAAAATGCATTTACAGTCCTTACAAAGCATTCATATTCCTTTAGGAGTTTTTTAAAATTAAATATTTCATCATGTAAAAAAAAACAAAACAAGCCAGTGTGTGCCTACGAAATCCTTTAAATACTTTGATTAGTTGAGCTGCACAGTGGCACAGTGGGTAGCACTGTTGCCATGCAGCAAGAAGGCTCTGGGTTTGATTCTTGGGTCTTTCTGCAAGGAGTTTGCATGTTCTCCCTATGCATGCGTGGGTTCTCTCCAGGTTCTCTGGCTTCCTCCCAAAGTCCAAAAACATGGCTGTTAGGCATTCTAAATTGTCCTTAGGTGTGAATATGTGTATGAGTTGTTGATTGTCCTTTATGTCTCTGTGATGGACTGGCAACATGTCCAGGATTTGCCTGTTGTAAGCTGGAGATAGGCACCAGCCTTTTTTTTTTTTTTTGCTTTAATGAAAACGTTTATGAACACCGGGTTATTATTATTATTTTTTTAATACTGTTGAAACATATTCAACATTGGATTTAAGTTTGGGCTTTAACTAAGAAATTCCAACATATACATTCGATTCCATTCAAGCTTTTCCACTGAGTCAAACTAAATCTTTGTTGTAGTCTAACATGATTGCAATGTTTTTAACTGTACCTCTGACCAACTTCTCTGTCCCCTGCAAAAATAAATAAATAAATAAAAAATAAATATATAAAAAATCACCACCATGACTGCCACCACCTGTCAGTGTGTTTAGGGTTTGTATACAGTGTTATTCACCATGTTTTATTTTACAATTCTTTCGATTGTCATGGTGCTCTTTCATACAGGCCAGATTTGCTTAGTGGACAACCACTAGTTATTCTGTCAACAGATTCTCCCTCAGGATGTCTGCAGTTCCTTCAGAGTTACAACAGGCCTCTTGGGTGTTTTCCGGATTAATGCTCTGCTTGCCTGGCCTGTCAGTTTACATGGATAGGTATGTCTTGGTTGGTTTTAAGTTGTTTCGTACTCTATTATTTGTTGATAGATCAAACAGTCCTCTGTGAGCGTTACAAAGCTCAACTTATTTCAGTTTATTTATAAAATAGCAATTCACAACAGATGTCCTCCCAAGGCGTTTACAAGATAATTAATTTCACTCCAATCATGCAAACATGCCAGTTCATTATATTTCTCAAACAATTAACAAAGCCAGTTTATTATTAGGATTACCTTAAATGTTTTTTTAGCTAAGCAACCCCAACAGACTGCATTGAGTCACCGACTTGCATTCCTTCAAAACCAGCATGCTGATAAAGTGGAGACGATAGCTTGTGATGTGCTGGTGACTTTACAGCAGTCCTTCATACTGAGCATGCATGTAGCGACAGTGGAAAGGGAAAAAAAAACTTGCCTTTAACAGTGAAAGAGTTTCAGCAGTATCTCGCTCAATACGAGTGGTGATCTGCCACTACTGTCTGAGGAATTAGGAAGACAGAAAACACAAGAAACCAGGAAAAGAAGCTGGGCTTTCTAAGCAGAAAGTGACAGCAGTAGAAGGAGAACGATGTGTTGAAGGCAGCACGGGCGGGGGGCGGAGTATCCTGTCATTGCTAACAGAACAGCAGGCAAGATGTAGCTTCAGTCGAGAGAAAAACACTGAGAGAAAACATAAAAACCTACCAGTTGACGTAGCAGCAATTAATGCCAATTCAGAAAGAGGATGTTGTTTTACAGCCAAAGTCTGCAAAACTTTCTGTCATGGTGGAGAACGTTTCTGCTGGGTGTGCTGGCTTTCTCTGCAAGGAGCTATCAATGTGCAAAGGTTAATTAGAAGGTTTTTGTCACCATGAACTACTCCCGTAGCTCTGCTCAATTTCATGTCTCAAACAAAAAACTATCAGAGAAACTGATAGGGATCTTTGTCAAATTGTTAAACTAGCACAAAGAGAAAGACAATTTTGCCTTTCCACTCCATTGTGTAATTTATCACCCCTTGGTGGCTTTACCTGACACCATGTCAACATGTTCTAATACTTTAACCCTGTGAAGCGATAGCGAAGAAAATCAAAAACATGATGTAAGACCTTGTTTTTATGTCTCTGTCTATTCATCATAGTTTCTGCAGGCCAGATCCACTCAGTGGAGCGCGCCCAACAGATTACAGGTTTCTTGAAGAAAAGAAAACTACCCTTCACCTCACTTGACCACTAAAATGTGTCCTCTGTATTGGAAATAATAATCCCAACACACACAAACACAGAAGTGCTTACCCGTCCACAATTTATCATGTGAGTTGAATTTAAATTTCCAGTTTCTGTCGCATAAAAATGGCAACTTGATGCGATTGATGAGAGCCTGGTTTATGTGGGCAGTGGCCTAGTTTAAATATAGTGTGTGACTGATGGCTGCATCCATCAACCCGGTGTCATTTATTCAACAATCATCAAGCAACGATTTGAAAAAAAAAGTGGGTCAAAAGAACTTCTAGTGCGGACTGATTTCTCATAAGGTTGCATCAGGACATTTGAAGTTGAGTTTTTGGCTCACTGCTCCGTGACGGATTGCGACGACGGCGAAGTTAATGCCATAGCAGTCCCTAAATTAACAATATATGGGCAAAACCACGAGCAGAGACAGTTAAAGTGGAATTTACCTCAGGGTCTGGAAAGTTAACACCTAATCCTGCATCGTGGGAATACCTGATGAGGACATGTTTATATGTATGAGGGCTGGTTCCACATTTTATATCACCGTGAAACGGTGCAGAAGATGGTAATAAAATTCGTACGCCTAGATCTTGGTGTTTTGTACAGGGCGAATTTGTGTGCAGAGGCGCAATTGAGTGATCCCAATCTTATCTGCACAATACTTTCTCTGACAATGCCAAAAAACGTGCTAAATTTAGTAATGGTGTAAAAAAAATGTATTCCTTTTCTGTTGATTTTTAATTAAACTCGGGTTGTTTGATGTAGTAAAACAGCAATACAAACATGTCAGCTATGCAAACAAAATTTCGAGATAATGACCACATTTACATGCACACAATAAAGCATGTTACAAGGGGAAAAAACTTGATTTAGGTAACAAATCAAATACTGCATTTATATGCACAGCTGTATCCTTATTACTGTCAAACTCTTGATGCCTGAGACGGATTTTCCCTTAACTAAGATTGCGATTTATTGTAAAATATTGCTCCACAGCTTGAAGAAATTTGGTTCGAAACATCCCCACTGACAGCACAGATTCTGCACCAGCACATACTGCTCCCAGAGCAAGTGCAAACACAGCAGATTTGATGAATTTGTACAACACAAAACTGAGAACACAAGTTTACGTATTTATAAGAAAAACTAGTTTTAAGCCCAATACCTTGCCAAATCATATTAAAGATATATAAACAAAAACACTACAGACAAATTACAGGGAGGAAATTACTGTATACATTTGTTGCAGTCTTATTGTGTAATGTTTATGGCCTTTCAGCCCACGTTGGTTCAGATCCAAATAAGAACTACATGAATGTTAGCATTTCTCATTTTAATAGCAATATTATTTGTAATACTTCTTAAATTATTATTATAATGATAATATATTTACTGTCTAACCAACACTATACCAACAATGTTTTCTAGTGGTTCCAGAGTCAGTATATGGCTTTGAGGGATATATGCAATCAATATACTATATGACACATGCAGAAATTTATTCACGTAATAAGTTTTCAACTAAAATACTATGATTAGATATGACCTTATCTCATGTAAGGAACACCTACATGGCAAAATTTAAAATGCTGCCCATATACCAATACAATATTTCGTCCTCATGTTGCATACGGGGTTAATATTTGACCAGATATGGTGCATATCAGCAAAACTCAGGATATGCACCAGATATGTCCGTATTCTAGATCGACTCAAAAACATATATTTAGGGATTCTGGGTATTTTCGCCCTGAGGACATTTACGGAACACATACATGGCAAGAACAGAATATTGTTTGTATCCAAGTAAAATATATTGTCTTCATGATGTATATTGGGTTAATATATGACCAGATATGTTCGTATTCTCGACAGAATAACAAAACAGATATTTGGGATTCATGCTCTTTTTGCCCAGTGCATAAATGCTTTGAAGCAGAGTGAAAATGAGACATGGCCCGACTGCTCTCATACTTCATTCCACGAGGTTTACTGGACAAATTTAACACTTTTCTTTACTTTAACTAGTTTTCATTTTGCATTTGTTGCTTTTATGTTAACTGTAAATCTAGTTTTATTTTTATATTTCTGATAAGTAGGATCAATCAGACTGTAGGTATAGTTGAAATAAAAGGACGTGTTTTGTGCCTTGATAGCGCGACCCATATTTGGCCTTGAGTACTCGACGTGGCCATCGCGGGTTCGATTCCTGGTCCCGACGACAATTTCCGCATGTCTTCCACCAGAGCCCACAAACGACAAAGAAAACTTGTATCACATTTATAACTTCTATCATAAAATCATTACAATTCAACTAGAAAATTAACTAAAAGTTTTCTAATGAAAAGAAATGATGCCGTGACTCAGCTTTGTAAGTACCTTGAATATTTTGTGGGAGGCTCTTTGTGGATAGCTCTTTATTAATATCCCCACATTTCGACTTTCTTCAGGTCACTCTATTCTGCAGACATTCTCCATCTACATTCAAGTGGGAGTTTTTTGATTATTTTCTAATTATTTCAGTATTACATAAATAACAGGTAACACATTGTAGAGAATAGTTTTTTGCTCTGACTTGCTCATTTGTTTTAGCATTCATGTTCAGTGTTGTAGTAGCAACTCAGTCTTGTCAGAAGGGATATGTTTCATGGAGCTATTACACTTTTAGTACGCACAAGCATTCATACAAAAACTACCATCGTTGGTGGATTATTTCAGAACTGCAGTCCCTATGAAACGTGTTTCCAGCACAGTTGAAAAAACTGACAAGCAATGGAACAGCAACGTTAGATGATCAATGTAGAGATATGTTCCTTCATGTTATTAAATCCCAAATAAATGTCTGGTCTTTTAAACACTTTTAATGTTAAAAAGAATAAAGCTAAAAGAAATTTGCTGTTCCTAAACCTTGTTGTCATTTTATGTAAGTATTGTTATGAGCTATAGTCCCAAGTTTTACAGTGAGAAACAGTAATCTTGTATTTTTCTCAATATTTTAGATATAACCCTAAAACATGACAACAAAGTTAAAATTTGAAACTAGTGTGTATGAGGTCTCGCTGAGATCTTTTGGATTAATGTCCACAGGCTGATGATGTCCTCCATCAATTCCTGCTTCCTTCAAGCTTTTTAGGGCCAAGTTTTGAGTGTTCAATTCACAACGAATTGAACATCAAAGGGAAATGTAATAAGATGTGTGGAGATGGTTGTTTTTTTTGCCACCGTTGCATAGTCAAACATAAAATCCGTGTCAATTGGGAATATTTTTGGAGCTTTCTTTGTCAATCTGCACCCTTTTTTTGCAGTTGAACATATAACGTTATTTCGTGTGATGTTATCAGATCTGCTTGATATGGAACGACATCAATATTTGCCAATCAAAGTTCAAATTATTCGAGCAGTGACACATTTTATGAAATTAGTTTTCACAGGGAAGGGAGCAAGCAGATGACATTTATTGCCTCATTAGAATTTTACCAGCAGACTCCGACTTTTGCTCACTGAAAATAGACTCAGCTATCTTAAGCACGGCAAGTGCGATTTGACCAAGAGCTGTGCAGCAAATTCAATCAATGGCAACCTATGGAGAGAGACATTACATATCCTCCGTCACCCTATCTATCTGTGGGAAGTGATTCTAAACCCTGCTGAGGCAGAAAAACCAACGAGGAGTAAAAGAGAAAGAACAGTACCGCTTAGATGTCAGTGAGTGAAAGTAGGCAAATTGAAAAGTTGTTGCAATTCTTTCAAATGTTTCAACAAGGAGAACAGTGGCACTAATACAGCGATTTGGGAAGAACAAAGGAGCTAACCAAGGAACTCCAACTAAGAACTTATAGAGAACCTGCCAAAAACAAGAATATAAGGGGCAACATAAAAAACACAAAAAAACAGAAACGGCCCCAAAATGTGCAAAAGCTTTAAAAAGATGAGATGTTTTAGTGTTCAGCTAATGTTCCCCTGATTACAGAATTACTTGGCTTCTAAACGAAGGCCTTTACCTGTTGAATATTGTTACAGGGTTTAACTCCAGATCATGCTTCCATCCCATGTGTCCAGTCTGTGTGCCCAGTTCAATTTAGTTGATTTTTAATGTTGAGATGTCAACTTCAATCAACTTCCAATCCAGGTCAAGACCTTTCGTTTGTTTGTGTGCCATGGTATCCAACTCGTCACACCTCCACCAACATGCACCAAAACTGTTTTTGCCAAAAGCAGGGGTTTTCATTTATATAGCAAGGCAAATGTATTTGTTTGGCACATTTTAGATTCAAGACAATTAAGTGATTAAGTGCTTTACATAAAGATATCAAAAGTTACCATTTAGGAACAAAACGTTAGATGTTAAAGGTAAAATTCAGAAAAAAAACATTAAAAAGTAAGACTAAGAACAGAAATCACAGTTTTAAAGCATGGTTAAAAAACAAAAAAAAATAAAAACAAAAATAGATCAATTAGTATCATCTCAGTCGACAAATGCACTGTTAAAAAAAAACTGTTTTCAGCCTGGATTTAAACATTGTCAGATTGGAACCCTGTCTCCCAACTTCAGGAAGACTATACAGATTGTTGAAGCATAACTCTAAAATGAAGCCTGACCCAGTGTGACAGCTGTCCCTACTGTCACAGACACCTGAATGGTAATCGTTTTCTGTTCATCTTTAACATTAGTTTACATATTGATTAGTTTAGATTGTTATCTGAAAAATTATTTTCATTAGCCTGGCTCTTTAGTTAACTATTTCCAGTGCACACATTTAGTTAACTTTAACAAAAATATAAAGAACTGACAAATAAACATAAATTAATTTCTTCATCTTTTGAGTTACTAGTTTCCTTTGGAGCTGGTGCTGGAATCACAGAGGAGCTTCAGCTAATTGCTGTCCTTATATGGCGGCCAAACCTCCTTAGTGGGTTATTCCATTTGTTTGCCAGGGGAAGGGGAAATCTGATCCTTTGTTTAATGTTACCATTTCTTTAATGTTTCTTCTTTTTGGAAGTTAGTTCAGCTCTAATATTTATCTACTTAAAGATTTAGTAATGTGCTGACCAGTGTTTGTTAATGTTCTTGTGTGTTTAATTACCCCCATGTGTGTTAGCAGTGGTCTGATCAGCCATTATTTAAACTCCCTTCATGTCTTGTTTGTGGAGGTCAGTTTGTTGCATGACTACCTTGTGTCACTACCTGGGTTTTAGTTTATGTTGACCTCAGTGTTGGGCCCAATTTATTATTTTGGAACTTTTTTGGACTTTTTGTAATAAATTAAGTAAATATTTTTGAAATCCATTCAACGTCTCTCTGGTTGGTCTGTGTAAAACCCTCACACCCTGTTTGGTCCTGCCCTGATTCCGGGAACCAGCAGGAAGACATTACTTCTTCTTCCTAAAGTTCAAGCCTGTTTATACAGATCTGACATATCAGACATGTTCTTAGGTGTCAGAAAACTCTTGCACATATCCAGAGCTGTTTGAAACTCAATTCCCTGGATGCCAGTGCAGAGACTTAAGGTTCTTGTAAGAGCTCCACCGGCAGCATTTTGAATATTCTACAGCTTTTTTTACAGTTTGTTTAGAGAGCGTCTAGCAAGGAGACTGGTACCTGACCCACCTGGCCTGTTTAATGGCCTCACACAAATCTTATTTAAACTGTCCTCCTAATTGTGTCAATTATAGCCAACAAAAATAATTGCTTTTATATGCATGCATTTTGAGACGAATCATTCTTTACAATCTTTCCACCCCCACATCTTCTATCTCTCACATTTGGTCTAGTTTTCTTTTTGTTGAACTCACTTTGACACCAGGCAGGGTGTGACCAATCGAATGTGATGAGGAGCAGAGATCATATCATCCAGTTCTTGCAGGTGAGTGAGAGTTTGGGTTAGAGTCACCGCCCCATGTCATTTTACATTTTTTCAGAAGCTCATATATTTTGTAACCACTTAAAATTCGGAAATTGTCTTTTTACAGTGGTTTTGACTGCAAAACTTTCCAACGAGGCTTTCATCTTCAATTTTCATACCTTTATTGGGTTTCAGCTCAAATTACT
>JAVLVB010000434.1:193603-233193 GCA_032876305.1 Orestias chungarensis | reverse complement strand
ATTACTCATTTGCTATCTATTTTTTACATCCTGTTTTATTGCTTTCAAGTGTAAACATATACACACACACACACATACACACATATATATATATATATATAATTACATTGAAAAATAATAAAATTAAACATAACACTTTATTAATCTTAAAGGGAAATGCTGTGACTCATATTATCAAAGTCTCTTCAAAGATTTGCTGAGGGGTGTTTGCAGGGATGAGCTCCTGTAGCAGTCTGTATTACTGCAGATAACAACGGCCTCTGAAAAGGGTCCAGTGCATCCAGCTCGTTTGCTGGCAATTTCATGTTGATGATAGATGAAAGAAATTGTTTAAACTTCCTCCATCTCTCTCTGTTCAGTTTTCTTCTGCTCTGAAACCACGTTATCTCCTTTTAGGTTCCTTTGAATTTGTGGTTGCAGTTGAGGTATCATTTTAGCTTTGGTGATTTCAATCAGCTGCTTTAGTTATAAGCCAGCTTGTTTGGCATGGTAATGCATCATTACAAATATCCGAAAGTAAGAAAATACTGCTGTAAAGAATATTTGTACAAATAAATTACCTTTCTACCAGAAACAAAGGAATGACATATTTGAATTAGAAATAAATTATAACACAACTATGAGTGCTGCCATTTTGGGCAGGGCAATTGTGAACAAATGAAAGTCTATTGAAAGAAAATGTTGGCAATAAAATATTTACAATTATATTCAAATTTTTTTAAATTTTTTATTTGAATGTCCGTCCCTGTCTGTATATTTTAATGATATACATTCCTTTAGAACAAGGTTATCGAGTCAATTTACATAGTTTGTGAAAATAGCTACATAATTTGATTAATTGGAATTGCTTTGAAGCGTTTTGCTTTGGTTCAAACATGCGTATTTCCTTCTAGAACATGATGTCACAGCATGTTGCTGTTAAGGCTGTTGTTACTGATCATTTACTCTCCCGAGAAGACTCTGTGCCCATGTCCTTTGTGCGCTGACCATCATGGATAAAACCTTCATGGAAACCAAAGGCTACACATTTATGGGTTCACTTGGAGAGGGATCGTTTGGTAAAGTTGTTAAAGCGGAATCAGTTCATCTGAAGAAACTGGTTGCTATAAAGGTCATTGGCTCTAACAGTTCTGTCAACAGACAAAAGTTTTTGTCTCAGGAAAAAGCTGTTATCAGATCTTTAAAGCATCCCAACATTGTCAAAACGTATGAAGTCTTCGAATCCCGCTCGAAAACGGTAAATGTTTACAATTTCTTTACTCTAAGTTAAGTCTTTGGAATGACTTTGGAATGGAATTATTTAAATTCCCTTTGGGATAAGTAAAATGTTTTTGATTGATTGATTGACATGACTTGAAATGACAGTTGTTTTACAGTTATGTCAAAACATTTGGGCAGTGATGATAATGTGTTTTTTGAGTGTTATTTTTTTACTTGCAATCTTTTTTTCTACTATTATTTATCCCAAGTTACTGCAGATCCACCTGAGCTTTCCTGGTGCTACTGATGGTTATTTACGTACTTTGTAGCATTGGATCTAGGCTGGATGGAGAGTCCTCAGCCAGACGTTAAAGCGGTTTTGGGGGACATAGCATAAAAAAGTTTAAAATTCCCTGATCTTTAAAACATTTAAAAGAAAAAAAGAACCACTACTGCTAAAGTTGCATTTATCTATAGCTCTTGTTTATTAGTATTTGGAATAGTTGTCTGTAGCTTAAAAGTGGCAATACGCTTTTGCTGTTATCTTGACAAAATGTTAATAAACGTGGTATTTATTTTTTTAAGTTCAGAAATGCACATTCTGTAACTTGAGATCTAACCTGTAGTTTTTATCCACTCTGTGTTTGGCAGCACCCTCTGTGTTGTAATGTCACTGTTGCTTTTATTGCATACAGTGAGCATAATAGTGTACCCCAGTGGACAGGTAAATGATACTTTTACTGTAACAGACAGTAAAAGGTTCCGGAAATTTCAAGAAGTCCTTGGCGTTTTTTTTCCCTTTGAAATTATTTCCAATCAGTGACCAGCAGTAGGTGGGGAATGGGGCAATGTTATGTTATTTACTCTGGCGCCTCATTAAAACATAATTCTTATATTATATTATACTATAAATAATATGGTCTAACAAGGATAGGGGTGAAAAGGCTTGGAGGCACTAAACCTTTGATTTGAATGCTAATTTAAACCACAAAAGTAGATAAAAACAACTCTCTTTACCCTTCAAATTTATCATAATTTCAAATGGAATTACCATTGTCTGTCAGTCTTTCTGTATGCTAGGCGTTGAATTGATGTCTGCTATGTAAATGCTGTAATATATGACTAATTAAGTGAATTCCAATCTTCAGGTCTACATGGTGCTGGAGCTTTGTCCACAAGGAGACATCTCAAAGCTTGTTGCAGTCAGAGGACCACTAGATGAATATTTCAGCTGTAGACTCTTTAAGCAGCTTTGTCTGGCAGTTCAGTATCTTCATGGACTCAATGTGGCGCACAAAGACATTAAATGTGAAAATCTTCTTCTGGATATGCACTACAACCTCAAACTGTGTGACTTTGGCCTCAGTGAGAATCTCACTTACATCAATGGGAAGGTGGTGCTTAGTGATACACACTGCGGCACTTTACAGTATGCGGCCCCAGAGATCCTAAAAAATCTCCCGTACAACCCGAAGGTTTCGGATGTGTGGAGTATTGGCGTAGTGTTGTACAAGATGCTTTTTGGTTTGCTTCCCTTTGACACCACTAGCATAACAAAATTAGTTAAACTTCAAATGAAGCATTGCATTGGCTTCCCGAATGCTTCATCTGTTTCAACAGAAGCAAAAGGACTGATTTACAGTATTCTACACCCCATGGTGGAGCACCGGATTACAGTGAGTGGCATGTTGGAGAGCCTATGGGTGTTGCAGAGAACACAACGGAAAGACATTGATGAGATCGGGGCAACAACAGCAAGTTGTAGTCGGAGAGAACCTCCAAACAACGAGGTCAAAGAGGATGAGCAACAAGCAAAAACCTGTTCTGATGCACAGGGAGGGCTTTCCCCTGATATACCATGACTAACTCCAAAGTCTGAAATCTTTAGACATGTTCAAAATGTAATAAATAAGGTAAAAGGGCATTTGTTCCTTACTGGTTTCTTTAGTGGTTTCTGTTTTGTTGATAAGCCTAAAATGTTCCATTATATATTTGTTTAGATAAAGAAAACCAAATATGGCCAACAAAACATTTTTTGGTTGGATTTGATATGACGTAGTATCATATTTCTTTTTACCCAGCGTTGTATTAACTGGTCATGTCATGATGGAAAAGTGGAACCAGTGTGCAAATCCTTTTCAGCACATTTGGAAGCGTCACAATGAGATTAAGGTCTTGATTTGATTGTGGCCAACCCATGTGTGAAAGAAGTGACTCCTCCCAGAACATTCTTTGGAAAATAATGAACCTGACAAACCGCACCAATTCATAACACAACAGCCATAGGCTTGTACAATATGCACTAAGCATACTAGGTGCATCCTTTAATTTGCCTGTATTTCTACACCAATCCACCCATTACGCAACCATCCTCAGTCTGGACCCATCAGACTATGTGAAGTTGTTACATTCAGTACATTCAGAGTATGATGGTGTGTTCCCTTGCATATTTTTTCCCTCAGCCTAAATATTTGCTTTCTTATGTTAAAACTGCTGTCTATTCACAATCCCTTGAGATCTCTCCGAAATGTCTGTGTGGAAAGGCATTTACTTTCACTATTATACACAGCCTGAGTTCTGGTGTTTTTCGTTGACTTCAATCATAAATCACAGTCATGCAGGATTTTTTTTCTGACCACATTTCTCCATCAAAGATGATATTTTTTTACTTCCTTTTGGTTTTTAATAATTTTGGTAGTTTATTAAATTTCTTTTAGTTTTCTGTGCTAAATGTGTGCCAAGGATTTGACGTTCCCTAAACAGACGACCAGGAGAGGTAACGTTTAGACACAAGAAAAGAGAAGCTGCTCATTGCATCAGTTGGGTTTAAATAATCTGTTGCCAGCAGAAAGATAATTGCCCATACGTCAATGGCCCAGTAACAAAACAAAATAGGAGGCGCATGCCTCTTCTCTTCATTAAATCAGGATTATCTTTTTCTTGGCTATGCAGTACACAAAACTCTAATATCCATTTTTAATGGAAAAAACATAAACCTATAAACTGCTTCTGTTGCCGTTAGCAACAACATCTGACATGAAAGGTTTGGCAAGGATTTTTGGTTTGCTTCTCTTTTTAAAATAGTTTTAATCAAACCAAATTGAAGCATAATTGAGCATAAAAAGGCTGTTTCTCTACATGCTACAACATATCCATAAGATTTAAGACAAGACTTTGACTAGGCCACTCGATTCTCATCTCTTCAATGCTTCATTTGAGTTTTCTCCTATAAGACTTGATTTCTCAGAATTAATTTCATATTTGCCATTCAGAAAACAGAAAAAAAGCTGTGAAAAATCACAGCAATTTTCTTTTTAAATTGTGGGCTGATAATGTTTATACAGTAGTTTGCTTTATGAAGCTAATCCGTCTGTGCTGAGCCTTTTTTATTGCTGCAAAAGATGTCCTGACCCTACTCGTTCGATACCAGCAAGCAATCCTTTCTCAATAGCTGAAGCTCCAGACCTTCTGTACCAAGCAAAGCATAGAACAAGAGCTATTCATTTTGGACTTGCTGGTGTCCTTTAAAATCTTATTCTGACGGCTGGACAATGTCCTTCAGGTTTTTGTGTTAGGGAATAAATGGAATTCATTATCCCACTTACACTTTACAACAAGTCATCCTCACTGTCCTGAAGCATCCGGCAGTCTCAAATCTTACAGGATTCAAGTTCACAACTGTACACAGAAAGAAAATAAATACATGCGTTTAAAACTGGGGTATTTATAGTTATTTATAATTGAAGTAGCAAACAAGAATTAAAAAGGTTTACATGGATGGATGAGATTATAGTTAATTTTTCTTCATATTTGTTCCCATAGAACAGAATCCATTTTAGATTGTTTTGTATGCTTTAGAAAAAGGATGTACGATGCAAAAGGTTCACATTTTTTCCATTTGGCAGGGAAAAGAAAAAAGGACATAAGACAAAGTGAAAGAAAATGAAAAAGCATGACTCTCAAGTTTCAAGCTACGAATTTAACATTTTCTCTGTGGTATTATAGACCGCTACTTATGGAGACATCATTCAAGTCCACCGCATGATTTTCAAAGCTATTTCAGTCACAGTGAAAAGACTTGAAAATTACAGCAAAAGATCTCTGTGCCTTCACACTGCTAGGTTTTAACATAATACCTTGTATGTGTTCACACTTGGATGATCATATTTCATGGTTTTTTTAACTTCCAACTGCAGCTCATTCTTTTGATAGTCTGCCATGGTCGTTGTGGGTGACCGCATAGAAGGGATTGACTGGCTAGAATAGGTCAGTTTTTAATTAGTTAACTGGAAGATAAATATCCTGGAAAATAACCTTCGACAGACTGAAAACGACTCGGGAGTGACACAGACCCCCCCTTAATATACAGAAAGAACTACAATTAAATGGTTTAGACCAAAGAATATTCATTTATAGGATGGCCTAGTCAAAGTCCAAACTTAAGTCATATGCAAATGCCTCAATATGCTGCTGTACTATAATATTGTAAAAGACCGTTTGTTTGGAAAATATGACACACTTAAAATAAACATAACTTTTTTTCAATATCCTGTCAAATCATAATATCATGTTTAAAATAAGGGTATCATGTGATGTTGTGAGGGATTGCCCCTAGTGGTCTGGAAAATATTCACTTTGTTGAGCAAGTGTAAAGCATTTTGTATTTTTTCCTGTTTTTTTTTTTTCTTTCTATTTGCAGGACTTTTTTTTTTTCAGTTGAAAATGTCACAGCATTTTCAAGTGCATTTGTTTCCTTGGTTTTAGGTTTTTTCTGCTATTGTTGGCGATTGCAGTATTTTCCACTTGCACGGGTTTTCAGGTTGTTTTCTTGTGTTTGCATGTTTTGGAGTTTGCATCCCTTTTGTGTTTGAAGCACCTTTTGCCGTTTGCTGCTCGTTTGCACCTGTCGGTCACTACATCATGTGTGCGACCCTTATGATATGTGACGCAAACAAATTACAACTATGTGCTGCATCTGTGATTTTAACAAAGCACAGTTTCTTGTTTTAGTTTTTGTTCTCCAGTTTCTTGTTTTTAACCATACCTGTTGTCATTGCTGGAACTCAAACCATGATAGACAAATACAGGAATAATGGAGGCTGGTATAAGAACTATTAATCCCACAATGCACTGCATTATCCAATTCAGCTCTGCGAGAAAAGCAGGAGTACCAACATCTATGTAAACACTGAGCTTAAGCAGACAGAAAAGAGCAACGCTTGACCCCTTTTTGCTGCTGAAGAGAGAACTGCTTTGTACCGGGAAGCCCTGGAGCCACAAAGATATTCTACTGGGAGCCCAGTGTTTGCATCTCTGCCAAATGAATAGGTCTTGACTTCGGCTTTATTCATAAGAGTGCCGCTAAGCTAAACTCTTTTATCTCCAGACAAGCACGTATGAGCTTGTCTGGGTGGATTTTAAAATTGTTTATTGATTTTGATTGAGTATTTGACTGTGTTTTAATGATTATTACTGTAATAAACAGTGTCTCAAAAGGTTAATGATAAAAGGTCATTTTATTCTCGCGATATATGTTTTACCATAATTTCTTTCTACCTTTTGGAACAGTCTTATGTCTCTACTTTTCAAAAGTCTTTATTTAAAATTCCTGTTAATATAAAAATGCTAACTATGGTTAACAGTACCTAAGATCCATTGCTAGGCTTAAAAGACTAATACCACACTAACTACCTTTTAAAGGGTTGTTTAAGTATCACAAAAACACTTAAATTAGATCAATCAATTTTCCAAAGGTTAATTCTTATTAGGTGAACAATATGATACAACATTACTTCCTAAATATAATGTTTTATTTTCTCTTCTATTTGCATCGTGACCTATTTGTTTAAACTAGCGTCGTCCCAAACTTTTTCACTTCCAATACGATATCGATAGTTCATACTCTAGTTTTGCCAGATACTGATATTGACATAATGAGATATCAGCATGAATTATACAGACTTTTATTAGTACGACAATAAAAGACTTGAGAACATTAGTTAACATCTACGTAACTATCGGATACATTTATTATTAATCAATAGTTCACATAAGTGTTTCATTTTCTCCAAAGAAAGAAGGTCCTATAATTAACAATATATAAAGCTAATTAAGTTTCGCTATGGTGGGGCAGATCAAATGCTGGAACAGACTGATAGTATTTATAGTGCTGATATTGGATGATTTAAGATGCATCTAATCCTCATTTTTTTGGCTGTCATCCGACTGATATCCCATATCAATTTAATTTAACAATTTCCTCCGGGATCATTAGTCTATCTTATCTTATCTTATCTTATCTTATCAATAATTTGTTTGGTAGTTCTGGTATTAGCAAAGTAAGTATTTAGCCTGGAAGGGTAAATACGTCAGTTATTTCTCTGTAAATGCGAAGCATTATGCTGATCAACAGTCGTCAACTCATTTCCTTCATCTTTTATTATAGATTTTATATATATGTTTTATATATATGTTACAAAAATACAGAAGCCGTAAAAGACAGGTAATAATAAAAATAACTAAGACTGAACTATTTTGCCTGTTTTCTGCTAATCGGGTGTTAACCCTAACCCTTATGCATAGGGTTAAACCTAACCCTTTATAATAGCCTTCAGAGATCACTTATTTATTTATTTTATTGCCCCTATTTTTGCACAACTTGATTAATCTTCTAAATTCAACACTAGCCAGAATAAAAGGAAAAACAAAGTTTTGATTAACAGCACTTTAAGAAAACCAAGTGTCACCAGTTCTCCCGTCTTGCACTATATTTTACAAATCCATAGAGCTAACCACTAGTGCAGTTCAACCATGCTGCGTACATCACAGCCGCTTCAACCAACCACATTATAATAATGATAGCAGCTTATTGCACACTCAGATATATAAACTAATTGTCAGATTTCAGAATTTGAACATATGGCTCCATGAACTATGGTGCAGCTCAGCGACTGAAGCTATAAAATAATAATCCTGTAATTAATGCTGATACGAAAACATTAATCAAACAATAAGCCTGCACATCTTACCACTGAGAGCATAAGTCACCTGAAGAGCTGACTCCTGTAGTCATTATAGCTGCACGGGTTGCTGCGTTTATGATCTGTTTATACACAAAGAGTGCAAAGTGCAAAGGCTCAAACAAAACTGTGTGCTATAACACCCTTTTAGTCTAATTGTCACTTTTGGAGAAAATGCACTAAGTGTCCCCTCACACCTAATGTGTTTGCAAAGTGCATTAGAAAAAAAAGGCATATAATAAGAAGAGGTCTAATACTGCTGTGGGCTTTATTAGTAAAACTGACACACTCAGTTGACTATCTCTCAATTAGGATTATTTATTGATTGATCTGGTCTGTGACACAGCTTAGCGCTTTGTCTGTCTTCTGCAGCACAAAATATACATTTCTGGACAGCTGCCACCAGAGACCCAGAACAGAGATGGGATTCAAATTGTTTTAAACACATTGGTACACATGAATTAGTTGCAGCTGTTTATTTCCTGAGCCTCTGGGCTGTTGTTCTGTAATGAATTGTGAAAGACGGTCCGGATGTCTGTTTACCTGGTGAATAAACAGTCATTCAGGTCGTAGAAAATTAACATCATGGATTTTTTATTTTTTTTACAGAAAAAGGAGCCTTTAGCTTGGAAATTTATTAGATAGACCTTTGTGCTCTGATTTAAGAACACATAATTAATGTAAGAATGACATGTGATGCTTTTAAATCAGTTCAAATGCCAGTGGAAAAGGCCAACTTACATTTATTAGAATGGTCAAGAAGAGAAATGTGTTCATTTTTTTATTTATTTTTTGCTTTTCAGTTACATCCTATTCATGTGCAAATTAGTTTTTATCAAGGTCTGTTGTAGTAATAGAAATAGCTGCATGCTAGGAATGGCCCAAGTCTGAGCCAGGAGGAAGACAGAGAGACAAGATCCTCTGCAGAGTCTGCCTTCAAAATCCACCTGGTGCTGATATGATAGTGTGTAGAAGCAGACGCCAGTGCAGCATCTCCGTTTCAAGTGATTAAAGATTCTCTGCTACACCTATTAAAACTCTTAAGCCTCCTTGCAGGCTGCATAAGTTGAATAGGCCATTATTCCCAAGTAACAGGGATTTAATACAATCCACACAGGATGGCCTTTTACTACAACCTACTTTATCTTTTGGTTGCTCCCTTAAGGGGTTACCACAGTGGATCGTCTGCCTTCACCTATCTTCACCCGATCCCTAGAAAGTTCTTCACACACAAACCTTTTCTGCATCTCTCCCTTTACAATCGTGGAACTGCTCTGAGGACTTTCTTTTCCTCCCTGGTAGCTTTACATTTTACATTTCTCACCTAAAATATTCACAGCTTCTCACTTTCTCCAATCTCATTTCTAACTCTGTCCATTTTAGGCACCTTCCGCTTTATCTTCCTGTTTTGTTCTTGTTGTCTCCAAATCCCAATATGCAGCTTACCCTCATCCTCATTTAATAATTAATAGAAGACATGATCATCTGCAAACAAAGTCTATATTTATCTTTTCATCTGTTAACTCCAGATTTGTGAGGAATAGCAATGAGAAACCCTCCATTCTCAATAAACACAAATGTTTGGGCCATTGCATCAGAAAAATTGAAATAATAAAGTTAGTTTGAAAGGTGGGATTCATGTTTGGATGTGTCTATGATGCACCTTCGTATCAAATGCAAAACATTTTCGTACCAGGTGGTTGAGGACACAGTGGTAGAGGCCAGTTGATCTGGCCTTGTTTTGCTGCCAAATCCGGGTACCTTGGAAATCTTGAGTGCAACAGCAACTTTTCATCCCTGTATGTCAAAGTGTTCTTGAGTCAAAGGCCATTTCGTTGGCAGCTGAAAGCTGATCAAAATGTAGATGGCTTTCAGAGAGTTGTGTAACTGTGTATTTCTCCAAAGCTCAATACACTGAAGCAATGCTGTAGAGAAGAGAGAGCCAAAATTCCTCCATAGTGATTTGAGACGGAAATAAAAATTCTAACTGCTTTAAGCTTGTGCTGCTAAATGTTCTACAATCCACTGAATTATAGATGTGCACAGATTTTCTCAACTTCAGTCGTGCCTATTGAAAAACCCTAAAACATGCTGTAAAACAAGAAATCTTGCATGTGACGATAAAACTGTTAACTCAATAAAATACAAAAACACCTTAGAAAAAAGCAGTAAAGAGTAAAGGGTTACTACCTTTGGTGTAATGGAAGGGAATGGAGACATTCGCTTCCATTAAATTGCAGAAACAAATTAAAACCCAGAAGCCATTTAAAACTTATTTTCACTTATTGTAATGTAACCCAATGCTACTTGGTTATCTGTTTAGACAGGCAGGATTTAATGCAAATAGCTGCTCGACAATTCCCAAGTCTGGAACACTGTGGTCCTACATATTGCTCCCTTTGGATGATCTTTCTTATCTTGCTGTCCAACCTGGAATTTTAAAAACATGTCTTTTATTGATCTAACAGTAAGGAAATTATGTTATGTTTATGTTTGTAGCAGTCGCTTTTATCCAAACCGGCTTACAAAGTAGGCAGTAGTGCAAAGGGTTTTGCCTTTAGTGCGAAAGTCAGGTGACTTTCAAATTGAGCTATATTAGGCCATATTAGGATTTTTTGACGTGCTGACATTAAGTGCAGGGATGTCTTTAAAGTATGTGTGTAGTTTGTGTATGCTGAGATAATTGGTCTGAATTCTGTTGGTCTGAATTACGTTATGACCATTTCTCGATTTAATGTCTTGACTTTCCTGTACTTATATATCATTGATACACATGTAAATATACGTTTGTATACTGCTCAAAAAATAAACAAGAAGTGGAAATCTTTGGCGATTAGTTAAGACACACTCAATAAAGGAGTGGTTCTGCAGGTGGGGACCACAGACCACTTCTCAGTACCGATGCTTTCTGGCTGATGTTTTGGCCTCTTTTGAGTGTTGGTGGTGCTTCACACTTGTGGTAGCATGAGACGGACAAACCCACTCAAGGGGCTCAGGTAGTGCAGCTCATCCAGGATGTCACGTCAATGCAAGCTGTGGCAAGGAGGTTTCCATCAGCGTAGGATCCAGAGCCTGGAGGCGCTACCAGGAGACAGGCGAACACACCAAGAGATGCGGAGGAGGTCGTAGGAGGGTAACAACCCAGCAGCAGGACTGCTACCTCAAACTTTGTGCCAGGACTTGTTTTAAGGACATTACATCAAAGTTGGACCCGGCTGTAGTATGTTTCCCACTTTGATTTTGTGTTGATATGTGATTGATGATTTTTGTGTGATTTTCCGGCAGCACATTCAACTTTGTAAAGAACAAAGTATTCAATGTCAATATTTCATTCATTCAGATCTAGGATGTTTTATTTTTAGTGCTACCTTTATTTTTTTGACAGCTGTTTATATATTAACTTCATTTTGTTTCCCAGATACGACCTCCAAATATTCAAAAAAGTATTAGACAAATTAATTAGACCATGAATGTAGTCCAAGTTTCCTTTATAAGTTGAAGATACCAGCTTCCCCAAAGGAGTAATATGTTTACAAAAAATGGATTGAGATGCATTAATCTTATTACTGGGTCGTTTTGCAATTGCGAGGTTGTGTTGATTCTAAAGCAGTAAGGCATAATGAAGTATACCTGAGAGGTACAGAGCTCATATGGTAATTTTTTTAATTATTATTTTTTGGGTATGCACTGTTGTTGCAATAGGTAAATGCATTTTTGTCTTAAAAAAACTCAAAACTTAAGGTTGTTGGTTTTTAACTCTGTTTTCCATATTTTTTTTTTAGCAATTTGAATATTTCCAAACAGCCGATTACGACTTTTTTGTAAGTTAATTAAAAGTTTACTTTCCTTGCTTTACTTATTTCAAGCCAGCTGACATGAATTTCACTGTTACAAGTAAGGGAAAGGCAGCAATGTATTGTTATAATGACCCTAAACTAGGTGAACAGTCCAGTTACTAAAAAGTCTTCAAACAGAAGAAATGTATATGCTAAAAAAAATAAATAAATCAGTTGACGAACTTTAGAAAAACTTTGTGCACATTAATACTTGTATTTGACCAGTGTTAGGTATTTGGGGTTGCTTGGGATTAGACAAAAACAAAGTTGATATGGTAACATAGCTGCAACCTGGAGGATAATTGCTCATTGCTTCAATATGGGATGCAGAACCATCCACACCAAAACTAAAGGTGTTAATACAGCAGAAGGAAGAGTAACAAATCCCCATGAGTTTCTTTCTCCTTTGTTATCTCCAACTTTTACACTCCAGCACTTTTGATATTGATTGCATATCCTTTCCGGTCATAATATATATTCTGATGCTTTCTTTTTAATCTGCACACAAAATGCAGGGAGGGGTGTAGAGCAAAAAAAACCATCCACTTCTTTGATTTAGCTTACTGAAGCATGGGGACTCACGCCTTTCACCGGTGTTCATTTCATACTCCCATTTGTATCGCACATTTGGAATGCAGATGAGCGTCACTGCTGGTATTTTTGTTCTGTCTGTCTGGCTTTGTCCTAATGAGGCATCGGTAAATGGCTTTCCATTATTCCAGATATGGTGCTCTGAGGGCCTGGCTGACTTATGTTGACAAAAACCAGAAGATAACTTTAATGAGCCCAAGCTGGGTGTCTTCCTTTTCAGATGTGCAGATAAAACCCCTGTCATTAGGACAGATAACTTCAAAAGTCTTGTGATAAGTGAGCTCTTTAAATTTTCCTTCAGGGCACCGGTGGTCTAATGGTAAACTGCTGCCTCAAAGTGCTTACTTACACTTTTAAATGAGTGCTGAGATGCTGTTTGTTGTTTTTTTCCTCAACAAATACTTGTTTAGCTGTCCCAGCAGGAATTTCACTCTATTTTGAGACTTTGTTTGAAGCTGCACCCACCTACTCCCCGTGATATTATCACACAGCAAGGCTCACAAGCTTTAGGTGCACACATGTCCTCACTCAAAAGCTCTCAGGGATGCAGGTTCAGAGGGATCGATGGCTGTGTGTGGAGCCTTTGCAACCTCTCCTTCAGCCTCCAACCACCATTAGGCGACAAGACGAGGGGGAAGAAAATCGTCTGAAGGGTTATGTGCGCCACACAGTGAGAGGTCCTTGAAATGTACTTACCCATAAAGTAAGGCTACCTCAAACAAAAGGTTGAAAGCGAGGTGGACATTTACCTTTAAATGCCGCTGAACTTTGTTTGGTTTCAGCAGCTTTCATTGCAGTTTTGTTCACGCTGAGAACAACTCCGACAAGGTTAACAACTCGAGTTCATTTGGTACTAAAAAGCTGATTGAGGAGCATATTCTAGTACACATGGATGAAAAACACTTAAACTCATCATAGAACAGTTGATATTAAAAGTGCAAATTGAGTACAAACACACATTACTTTGATGATTTTCTATTTATGTCTCCGTATTTTAATTTGGAGTGTGCTATGTTAACGATTAAAGCTGAGGGAATTTGTCTGTTTTTGATCAGGGGTTGCTGTAAACAGGTCATTGTACGCTTTTGTGGTTTTTATATCAAAAAAAGACGCTTCAAATGTTTTATCACAGTAATGATGTGGGCTCAAGCTGTGCCAACCGTCCCTCTAATTTAGGTAATGCTGTTTTTAAAAACATCTGTCAAGCTACAAGCACGTTGTCTGTTAAGCTGCTGACTGCATGGCAGCTACCTGAGCAGGTAACTCAACTACTTAATTGCTGC
The DNA here is from genome assembly GCA_032876305.1 of Orestias chungarensis. Classification (NCBI taxonomy): domain Eukaryota; kingdom Metazoa; phylum Chordata; class Actinopteri; order Cyprinodontiformes; family Cyprinodontidae; genus Orestias; species Orestias chungarensis. The sequence continues at coordinate 219,264 of JAVLVB010000434.1, read as the reverse complement.
CTAGCATCATATTACTGGACTCTGTTTCTAAATAAAGAGCATGATGTCAAAAAGGTTTATTATAAGGTATATTGTTTTAAAATGTCTGGTCAATTGGACAGCCAAACAGAAAGGGATAATTTGTCACTCCAGATTTATTGCCTCCACTGCTTTATAGAACGTGTTTTGTATTAGTGACGCAAGGCTCGGATGCAGCTGCTTCGCCACGGAAACCCTTTCAAAGTAGCTCTTTATATGCTTTATTAAATATGAATTTACAAAAGGCTTGTTCCCTTCAACAACTCTATAAAGTGAAATGCTTTTTTTTTGTTGCAATTAAGTCTATACAAAGAATTCAGTAGTTTCAAAACTAACTACTTATTATTAGACTGTTCAGACGATGTAAAGTCAGTATGTGGCGAAGCAGTGTGCAAACCACACACCCAGTACATTCCTGTGAACTTGTGGTTCCTTTGTTGTCACAGATCCTGCAAATATAAGTATGGCAATGATATGGCCCATTTGTTTCTAGGGCAACGTACAGCAATACAATTTCACAACTTGACTTAATGAACAGTTGGCATCCTATCACAGTTTCGTGCTGGAATTCACTAAGCTCTAGAGAGCGAGTCATTCTTTTGAAAATTATTTAAGAAACAGTGTGTATGCCTAGGTGTTGTATTTAATACACCTGTGGCCATGAATTTTATTGGAACACCTAAATTCAGTGATCCGGGTGGGTGAGCAAATACTTTTGGCAGCACATTGTGCTTCTGACTGTACAAATACAGCCGTCTTCAGTAATCCTACATAGTTCTCATGTGGAACAGTTGAAGTACTATTGTTATTTCATTTTTGCTGTTTTCTCATTTCATTTTGTTTTTGTTTTCTCTCCATTTTGATTTGAATTGTAAACTATTTTAGGTACAGGTGAGTTAAGTAGCCAAAAAAATTAAATACATTTGTTGAGTAAAAGTAGTACTACACTTCAAAATATTATAAACTAGCAATCCAAGAATTTACTTAATTATGTGTGAAAAGGTATTTTGTAAAAGTACTGATCCTAACAACTGATACAATAACAGATAGCCACTTAGACAGACAAAAATATACATTTATTTGCAAATTCTACTACTTTTAAGGGTATACACAAATTATTTATTTGAAATATCAAACTAATATTTACAGTTGATATCCGTACGCATTTTGGACCTTTAATTTTTTGTGTTCCTGTTTTTCAACTTTTTATTTTTTGCTTGTCATTTAAGTTTATTCTCATTCGGGTTTAGACTTTTTCCTTTAAATTAGTTTATTTTATTCTGGTACTGATTGTGTTTGATTTTTTTTTCTTGTCCGTCTCTAAAACTCCTTTTACTCAGCCTGCCATCTTTTCCCCTTTCTATGTGTTTTGTTTTATTTCTCTGTTCGATCCAAACTAGATACCCGAGCCACCTCAACTGCTTTCTCTCGACATGGAGAAGCAGCGGCTCTACTTTGAGATGGTCGATCTCCTCACCCTATCTCTAAAGGAGAGCCCAGACCCCCTGCAGGGGAAACTCATTTCAGCCGCTTGTATCCGTGATCTCGTTCTTTCAGTCATGACCCAAAGCTCATGAGGATAGATGAGGGTAGGAACGTGGATCTTCCAGTAAATTGAGAGCCTTGCTTTTTGACTCAGGTCTCTTCACCTGTACAGCTCCTCCATTACTGCAGACGCTGCACCAGTCAGTCTATCGATCTCCAGCTCTATTTCTCCCCCATTGGTGAAAAAGACCCAGTGATACTTAAACTTCTCCCCTTGAAGCAGGACCTCCTCCCCGACCCGGAGAAGGCACTTTACCGTTTTCCGGCTCAAGACCATGGCCTCGGACTTGGAGGCAGTGATTCTCAGCCGTGTCACACTCAGCTAAGAACCACTCACCATGCTCTGCTTCTTCAGGGGAAGGGAATGAGGAGGTACTCCGCCCACCGACATCCCGAGTTGAAGTAAACAACACACCATCCACACTGTAAACAGTGTTGGTGGTGCACCGCTTTCCCCCCAAGAAGCCAAATGGTGGACCAGAATTGCCTCGAAGCTATTTTTCCATAGCATCTTCAAACTCCTCCCACGCCAGATGCCGCTTGGACTGCCAGTACCCATCAGCTGCTTCCACAGTCCCATAGACTCCTTCTTAAGCCTGACAGTATCCATTTGAGGCTTGCTGCCGCGACAGGTACCGAAAACCCTGCGAATGCAGCTCCAGTAAGCCGCCTGGTTAATGGAGGCACGCAACATGGCCCACTCGGACTCAATATCTCCAAACTTCCCTGGAACGTGTTGGAAGTTCTCCCGGAGGTGGGAGTTGAAGGCTCCGCCTCACGTGGGTCTCTGCCAGGTGCTCCCAGCAGACCCTCAAAATTCGTTTGGGTCTGCCAGGTCTGACCAGTTTTTTGTACTTATGTTGTTTACATTAAAGCCTCAATTGTAGGAGAATGAACAAACTGAGAAAAAATGTAACAAAATCTTGTGCACAGCATGCAGGTTTTGTAAAGCAATAATTATAAAGCCTGAACAAGGCAAAATATGGATGCACAGCTTTCTAGGAGTGTTATTTATGAAGTCATGGACTGAACTGTAGGACAACATAGTTTGGTATATGTATATATTGGTGTACTGAATTTTTTATTAGCAAATTATCAATAAATTCAAATTTTGATTTTGTGAAATTACCAAGCTGATTATTGGGAGTTATTACCCAAACAACATTCAGTTTCTGTCAGCTACAGTTCTGTGAATGCCCTCTCATCATCATCTATCACCTATCATAAAACAGTAGGGGAAAGAGTGAGATCCACATGAATATTCTCAAACACCAAGCTGCACAAACATACACAGAATAATTGGCAACAATAGTTCTCCAAATCTAAAGCATTTATTGACAATTTATTTTAAACTTACACTCAAAATATTAAACCAATAAAATAGACCCCGTAAAGCAGCAACATATGACTAAAGTACTTAACAAAATAAAATATACATAAAATATATAAAATATAAAAAATTGCTTTCCTCAGAAAGTTGGGCCAAACTGAACCATAAAAATAGATGTGTTCAGTTGAGTGAGCTAGATATTTTAAAACTGCAAATGACTGTGAATTTTCGATTTCATATGTGCACTTCAGAAGTTTAACAATAGCCAATCAGGATTTTTATGTGAATGCTGTAAACGATCAGAGCGATAAAGATGACTGGCAGTCAAAGTAGTACTGAAGGAGATCGACAATATGCTTTGATGCTTGAATGTACCGGTAAAAAACCCTTCTCACATAGGAAAGTGAATCAGCTTTTCATTTAAAATAAAGAAAAAGCTGAACTGACCATTCGTAATGAGTTACCAGCATCTGCTCTAAATTCTCCCTCTCCTGTGCAGCATAATTCAAACATATATAAAGTTTTTTTTTCACTTCTGCATGAAACATGTGTGCTGATGCATATTAAATACTTGTCAAGGTAAACCTAGATTTAAAAGTGCTGCAGGCAGCAAAGCACAAACACAGCGCTGCTAATGTAGATCCAGTCTCTGCTGCCTCTACTATCATGACTCATTAACCTGAAAAACAGTGGAGCACAGGGGCCTGTGAGCTGGCTCTCAACAGAAAACTGTTTCAGCTTCAAATGATCTATGGTTCAAAATGCGGTATTGATGATAATGTGGGCTTAATTTGCATTTGCTTGCATGTCGCTCACACTTCATATTTGATATTCTAGAGGAGGTGCCGTTAGGACCATTTCAAATGTTTTTTACATGCTTTTAACCAAACTTTGTTTTGGAGAAAAGCAATTTCTGTAAGGAACGTATTAGTATTTACCACAATGTAAAAAGATTACCATGAAGGCATGACCGTATTCAGTTTTTTCTTGACCTCGTTGCATATGTATTTAAGATTTCCAAATGCACCATTAATAGACACAGCTGTTCTGGAGAAAAACACTCAGACTGGTTTCACCTTGAGCTAGTTGTACTATTAACATTTGTAAAAGAGCCATGATTAGAAGAAAAAAAAAAAAAAAAACTGAAAACATAGCAGAACCATTTAGTTCAGCTGCTAAAACAAACATGCTTATTCAGTTTGGTTATTTATTTTAGTTTATATGTCATCTTAAATCATTTTACAAGAAAATACTTTAAATCCAATTTGCAGTCAAGCTCAGTTAACTATCCAAATTGTTTGACAAAGGTATCTATTTAAAGAAACCCTGCAGATTGCATTAAGTCATTGATTGAAAACAACCCCTCTCACTGGGCATGCAGTTGGCAACAGTGGAAAGGAAATATTCCCTTTAAACAATCACAAATCTCCAGCATTACCTAGTTCACTGTGAGGGGACATCTGCCACAGCTGAGAGGACAGCATATTTATGGATAGATTTGATATCTTATAGCATATATGCATAGGACTGATGAAGGAGTACCTTCGACGCTAAAGAAAACAAAACTTTGATAGCAGGAGCAGGAGAATGTTGCATTAGTGTCAGCATTATCTCAGCTGATGCCTTCCTTCAGGAAAGTACCAAAACTACCGAAGCAGACTGTCAGAGTAGATTTATATAAATGTATTTGTCTGGAAAAATGTTGAAATGTTAATTTACTTGGCTGTTGTAGAGACTTTCATTTGAATAAAGCTGTGTTGAAATTTTGGTTATCAATCTCTAATCTTAAGAATTCTCAAAGTCGATACTGAAATATTTTCTTGTCTATTGCATTTTTTGAGCAAAGCCTAAATAAGATCAATTTGGCAAAATCAGCAGCAGAGTGAGAAATCTAATCAACAATAAAACTTTCTATCCAGCAGAGGTCGGTCGTTTTGATCCATGCTACTGTTAAATAAATGGCTTTTCTATTGACTATAGAAGGAGTGACTGTGCCTGCAAAACAAGCCCATTTCATCATTCCTCCACCATCTTGCCTAATTTTGTTTCAGGTTATGAAAACATGAGACTATCTTGGGTTTCACTCACATGCAAATTTACAAACCTGGGTCATGATTGTTTTGGAATGAAGGCTTTTTCTTTAAACCTTCTAAATAAACCATACTTGTACATATCTAGCAACATAGTGTCAGGCTGAGTCCTTTCAGTGTCATTTTTCAGGTTGTGGACAGGGGGTCGCCAGAGCCTCCGCTGCTGGAGCACCTTCCCACCTGCGCACCTGCCCAGGTGCAATCCATTGCTGCTAACAAGCTGAAGCAGTATAAGAGGAGCGGTGGACCATCTACTCAACTCCTGAGTATTAGCTGCTTCTGGTAACCTTTGTTCTCAGTGCCAGCCTACTCGAGTTAACTCTCTAATGATTTCTTATTCTCTAGCCTTTTGTTCTATGTTTCAAGTTCTCTAGTTGTTGTTTCAAGTTTTCTAGTCTCAAGTTGCCTTAGTCCTCGGTTGTTTATTTATTCCCCCCTAGCCTTCGAGATTTTTTTGTAGTTGGATACATTGAATATTTTGATATTTTGTTTTTCCCCCTTCTATGTTCCTCATCGTCTCTTGTGCTCCGCCCAGGTTCTTACGGTCACCAGTGGTCAAAACCTTGCAAGAATCCTCCGGTCGTCACAATCATCTGGTTTGACTGCTCCTCAGGCTCAGCTCGGTCTGCTCGCTTCAGCACTCTCCGTCAGTTGAGCTCTCCCCCTGGACAACCTTTCCACCTGGACACAAGCTGAAAGGACTCTCCAATCACTCCTCCCAGGGGTCAACAACCTCCACCATAAGTAAGATCTTTCCATTACCCATCACGCTTCGTTCGCATCACCTCACCTGGTCTGTTCACCCGTCAGTGGTCTCCGGTCTCCCACGTCGGCCCTCCATCCACTGAGTTTCCTCTGCTGAACTGTTGCAGTTTCCTGCTGTCTCTGGATTCCCTCGCCTTGTTCACGGCTTCCAGCTCCGAACAATATACAACCTATTCAATAAACTCAAAATTATTTGCACTCCTGAGAGTCCTCTGTTTCATGTGGGTCAGAAGCTTGAATAACATGACACATAGTACCCTTAGGGTCTGAGCTCTGGCATTATTTGGAATTTCTCAAAGCATTGTGTAGCTTCTAGTTAGATTTTTAACTTTTTTTTGTGCTAAATTATCAAATAGTATTTAATTCATCTATTGGAGCTTAATGACAGTAATTAATTACAGAGGTTAAATGTTTTTGTCTGATGGTTCGTGTGTTATAACAAACCAAAAATATGCAAAGAATCAGTAAAATTAACAAAAATAACCACAGTAAATAAATACCAAAAAGTATGTACAAATTGAGATGGTACAATAGGGTTAAAGTCTACTTAGAATTTAAGGACCAGACATACGTCCTGTTTAGGGTTATGTTCATTAAGCACAGTTGAGAATGAGTCAGGTTTTGAGAGAACCACGTATGATCTCATAGAGAATATAGAGTGTATTTTAGTCCAAGAATAGGAGAAAATTGTCAGTGGATCTGGAATTTTGTGTCATATGTCGAAAACGCTGGATAACACAAGTTCAGTGTAAGCCCCAATGTATTTAAAGTCACTAAAATATAGTTAGAGCATTCACTCTTTGGATGATTGACATTTGTCTTACATGTTCTTAAAAAATTCTCAAAGTAGAACGATGAATTTCAAACAGTTTGAAAACAGGCTTATAAAGCAGCTTTCTTTAAGTCGTTCTTGACATTGTGTGAATTCATTCCTTCACGCTTCAGTCGAACAAACTGATTAAAAAAAATGTGATGTGAAATTATTGCAATTTCATTAGCCCCATATCAATGCTGTTTTGCATTAAGATAGATTCTACAACCAGATGGCTTCATTTTTCATTACAAAAAAGGAGGGGTGGACTGATTTTAAAAGTAAAGCTATAGAATAAAAAACGGGACTTCTAGTACATATGGTATGCTAGTTTCTGAAACCAGCAGGCTAGTAATGTGCGATTGGGAAATACTGAAATGTTATTAAAAGCAATTTAAGAGAAGCCAAAATGCTGATATGTCAGGTTTCTGAGAATTCATTCTTGCTGTCGATTATACAGTCTGAAACAACAGGAAATATAAGAGCTTATGTATGATCAAAGATGTGTTCGTAACTAAAACATCCGAAATAGATTATGTTTCCAACATCATGTAATTTTACTTACACAAACATTAATGTATTTTTATTGGCTTTTTGTTTTGTTTGTATCTGTCCTTTAATGAGACAGACCAGCCCAAGTGTCGTATTATGAATTGATGATGCATGGTGCATAAAATCTTTACAATAAAATAATAGTATGTCGTGATGTGCATTTGTATTCAGGGTGATTCAATATTTAGCAGATTTCATTTACCCTCAAATTATTGCCACAATCCTTGCACATTTAGAGATTATAATTATCTTTGTGAAATAGATAAAGCTCAGAAAGAATTAAGAGCATCAGTGAATCTCAATTATAATGTTTTACTATTAATTTTAAAGTGAAGTCAAATCTGACCTTTGGCTGGAGTTTATTTACACAATAATAAATTATAATCCAAAATTGCTCAATACTTTACCTAATACATAATTTAGACATTAACACATTATCTGTGTTTATAATATTGCCAACATAATACATTTGTTTTTATGCTTAGTATTTCATCATGTTCTCTCAAACCTGTGCAAAATGGACACATATTTAAGAATTAAGTCTTCTACCTTAAAGTTAAATTCTTAACATGGCATTACTAAGGTTCTTCATATAACACGACCGGAAGGCCTTTCTCCATGTGGATATTAAACTCTTCATGTCTTAAGTCAACATCTATTTTTTTCGACACAGGACAACGACAATTAATCCTGTACTATGGTCCGGTTAGTTTTAATTTAGGAGTAAATAAAGTACTGTTGCCAAGGCTGCTCTTTTAGGGAACTATGCATGGTCTGTTTACACCACATGTCAAACACAATAGTCTCTGACTAGGAATGAAAATCAGTGGGAATCATTTCATAATGAAATTACTGATAACAAATGGCAAAAACCTCCGTAATATTCCTGCATGGCTGCCAGATTTGTCACTGGCATGATGACTTCCTGCTTTTAGGCCGGGTCATGTAAAGCTTATTGTTTCTCTCTAGAGATCTGGCAAAGCTGTGTGACACTATAGGAGGCTTATTGGAAATGACAAAAGTTTTTTCTTTATAAATCACAATTTATGTTTGACTGTAACACAAAATAAAGCAAAAATACAAAGATGTTTTTAGTTGTATCATAGAAAATAATAAAAAAGAACGTTAAAAGGGCATAAGTACTTTGCAAGCATCTGTGATTTTTTTATTATATATTTTTTTAAAGAGAAACTACAGGGTTTGAGAGAAAAATTTTCATTAGTCTGTACAAATCAATTTTCATTTGTCTGAGCATTCATTAAGGTACAAGATTAGGTGCATTTTCTCTCCACCATCTGCGCCTGTTTCGGCGTGTTTAGCAATATGTGGTAAGTTGCTTCATTTTTACATCAAATTCACAAATTTATCACTAACCAGATATGAACAGCATGTTTTCTAAAGCAGTTTTTAATCTTGAAGGTATTTTTCTAAATTTGATTAAAAAACAACTCAAGTTTATTAGACAGAACCTTTCTTCAAAACAAGTGCTTTACAGAATTCATTTAAAAGCATATAAAGAAATTAGCACGTAATTAATCAAAGGAATGAAGGACATCAGAGGTGCCATGTTGGAGTGTGTTTTTCTTGTAATTAAACATAACTTTTGTTTGACAAGCCTCGTGTGGACCTCCAGCTTCAACGCCAGCGATTATGGCAAAGGCACATGGATTTACACATAATGTCTGTTGCGTTGGGGGACCAGACGGTCACAGAGTGATAGGAAAACAGTGTAACAGAGCACAGATTCTTTTCAACTATCCCCCTGAAAATACAACAGGAGCCTTTGCTTTCCCCCAGTAACAAGTTTCCTCTGGGCTTAGGAGTGATAGGCTCAGATTAACTGATAAGCAGACAGACAGATTTTCACAGAGGCGAGGGATAGGAGGAGAAGAGCACATGAAAAGAGCAAAGACTTTCCATTCAACTAAGAAGCTTACTAAGAGTCAAAGGACCCCTTTTGGTGTCCGACGGTTTCTTATGAATGCAGACAGGATAGATTATCTTGACAGCAAAGGGGTCAGAGAGAATGTCATGTCATGTCTGTCTTTGAGCGCAAAGAACCAAACAATTCCTCCCATCAATATGTCTCCCTGTGCGATAAGTCAGATGTAAAATGTTACATGACATCGCTGCCGAAAAGGTGTTTTGCTATTTTTATCTGAGACAGGGGCTTTTTATTGTTGACAGAGAAGGAGAGAGAAAAGCTCTTTGAGATAATAAAAAATGAGTTTTCATGTCCTGCTGGTGGTTCTGTTTAAACAGATCACTTTCAAATGTTGATGTTGTGTCACATTTAGATGTTTACCTTGCATAATGTATATCACATGATGTAACAGTACAAGAGTGTAACTACATGTGCACATATGCACATACATATTAAAAAGGCAGTCAGCTACACTAAAACTGTACATGCATCTTAAACACAGGAACATCCTGTAATGCCTAATTAAACATCTAAAATTAGCTTTTTTCTAGGTAATAATACATGATTTATTATTATACAGGTTGATATAAGCAATTTGACTACAATCAGATCTTTAAATAATTATTTCAGCAGTATTTGGTAGCTTTGCCTTGGAACAGACTTACTAAGGTCAAATGTTTTGGGTTTTCTACCACAAGCTTTTAGTCTATTCTTTCTGACAGAACAGGTGGAACCCAGTCAAGCCTACAATTTTTAAAATAGTTTAGGAACGTCATGCCAGAACTAAAGATAGGGTCATTCTCTATTTGGAAGATCCATCTACAACCAGCGTTAAATTCTCCGGTGATGTCTTCACATGGGGCAGAACTATTTTACATCATTTTTTTATTTATTTATGATGCTATCTATTTGAGGAAGTGCACCAGTTTTGCTTACTTCAGCAAACCACATGCTAAAACCAAACAGCTGGTATGGTTTTCTCCTGGCCTTTTTATTGTGTTTTTTGGAGTAATATATTCCTCCCCACTGGGAGACCTTGTAGCCCATCATAGTACAGGACATGTTTCACAGAGAGAACATGACACACTTCTAGCCTTAGACAGAATCTTCACAAGATCTTTGGCTTTTGTTTATGACATTTGAGTCCAAATCAAGTTTTTCTCAGTAAAACAGAACTAGTCTCATTACTAAAAGGTGTGATACTTTCTATTATATCAATTCATGCCTATAATCATCAACAGAAATCAACAGATAACAAAACACTTTGAAAATTGTGGTCAGGGATTTTTATAGATGCCCTTATTGAAAATGGCCTAATTTTGTACAATAATGTACAGCACCACTATTTAGCACCCAGTTGGCGAATATATCAAACAGGGAAATAAGTTTAAACTGTTAACCAAAAGTCTCTTTATTGATCAGATCAACAGCATAACCTCAACGTTGCCCAGAATTTTAGCCAGCCTTTCAATGTTAAAAATACTTTAGAGGTTGAAAAGATGATGTAAAATAACCCTTGAATCATCCCTAAGGCAAACCATTCTTCTAAGGCCCTGAGCGTTCATGCCGAATTCATTCCATCCTTTGTCTGCTTCTGTAATATCTCCAGACAGGCAGTCAACAGCCTTATTGTCTCTTGCAGGTTTGCTCTGTATTCAAATCTGTGTTGGATGTTGGCCATCTGTGGTTAGCAGTGTCCAACTTTGGATGATAAGGCGATTGTTCTCTGCACCAACAGTGAATCAGGTACCATAGAAACAAATGTGGGGCTTGTTTTCAATGGCTTGCAATGATGTCACGAGCTAAGGTTGGTATTTCGGTTCATTTTTCTTAGATGGGCTTAGCTTTAACATGTTTTTGCAGTTTTATTTTGTACAAAAATATAATATTTTGCAGACATATTGCACTCTGACTAGCCTTTATCATGATACTAAATTCACAGATTGTGTGTCTAAGACAGAACATGCAGTAATTATAACTACGAATCTCTTATGAATAACTGACTCTTCAGATTCATGTGCTATATTTTTTAAAGTTCAGATCTTTTATTGTTTTGTTTAGATCTCAGTAAGCATTTGTAATTTATTCCTTCTTGGAAATCTTTTCAGTATACAATATGTATAATAGTATACAATGAGTATGAGTATACCTCTCAGTAATATGAGTTTATTGAGAGGTAGTGTGTATGTGAATCCAGAGACAGCAGACATGGAACAGTTCAGCGGGTAACTTCTGCAGAAAACGGGAACGACGTGGGAGACCGGAGACCACTGAGGGGTAAGTGGAACAGGTGAGGTGATGCGGGGAAAACGTGAAGTTATGTGAAACGGTCTTACTTTTGGGCCGGAAGGTTGACGCCAGGAGGAGTGAGTGGTGAGTCCTTTAGGTAGATCCTGGTGGAAGGTTGTCCGAGGGGTGGGGGGGTGAGCACAGCAGATGGAGTGTAGGAGCCAGCAGACTGAGCTGAGCCAGAGGAGCAGTGAAACCAGAGGGTTGTTTGACCAGTGTGAATCCTGAGACTGTGTGAGCACTGAGATGGTAGAAACGGGGGGGGGGGTTCTAGTGAGGGCACAAAAAGGTAAACAAAGTATCAAAATAAGAACTAAAGAACTGGAGAACTTGAGACACAAAAAACTAGAGAGCAATATCACTGGAGAATTTTTAAGAGATTTGGCACTGAGGGCTAGAGGTTACAGTAAGCAGCTAATGCTAAGGCGCTGAGTAGTTGATCCACCGCTCCTATTATACTGCCCAGCTGACTCACTAAATCCAGTTAATATCTCACCTCATTTTATGATTTTCTAAGAATCTAAAAATACATAATGTCTATTAACATATTCTGTTGCATCTATAGTTGTTGCCTGTATCAGAGTCTGGCTCAAAAAACATGAAAAAATCAGAACCTACTAAACCTTGAAAGCCTTTATTCTTATTGTATTATTGTTTTCTCCTTTTTCTTTATATTGCATCACTTCTGTTTGGGTTTCAGAGAGAGGCTGAGGGACATCAGTGACACTTTTAATTAAGTCAAAATTTTGTTAGACTAATGATGTTATGATTGATGAACATACGTTCCCTTTAGATTTATTTTCAAGCCCTGCTGGTCAGATTCCATGCTTTCTATTTTTATGAATATAACCAAACATAAGAACAACTACTAATTGTGTTTTGGAGGAAAAACACAATTAGAGGAAAAAATTCTTATAGTACATAAATCACATTGCTTTGTTAAATACATGCACAACTGAATAAGGAAACATTTCCCTTTTTCATTACTTGAGAGATGTTAAAGGGAAAAGAAAAATAATTATGATTTTTAACAAAGAAATGTAATTTAATGTATTATTTCGTACCATCTCTACGGATCTTCCTGGTAATGTTCACAAACACCTTAGTCTTGACCATCTGAGGTTCTGAGATCACAAGGGTTTTACTAGACTAGATGTCTTCCAGATCTAGTCCCCAAGCCCTGGTGTCCCAAAACTTTTAGATGTGTCCCCAGTCCATCAAACCTTAATCAAATTCCTAAATAACCTCTTAATTTTTAGTCAATTTCTTCAGAGTCCTGGTAATTTTTATTTATTTATTTTTGACACAGGTGTGTTGAGGCAGAAACAAAAAAGTTACATGAAGCCGGACCGAGGCCTGGATTTGAAGTCCACTGTACTAGACCAACAAATGTCAAGAAAAAAAGTACTAATTCAATAGACTGTCCAATGTGAAGGATAAAAACTAGCTAGAATCCTAAATAATACAGAATGATAATGATAAAGTCTCTTTTTGTCTTTGGAAAGTTTCTTCCCTTCTGCTCTGGGATGTATCACTTTTATGTGGAGATCAGTTAGGTAACCTGGCATAATGCTTCCTGTGGCTGTAGGAAAGACGACAGAGCCGCAGTGTCAGCAGGCAGTTTCCGTTGATCTTTGGTTGTGATCTCTTCTTCTGACATAAAGTAAGCTCTACTCTATGTCTGACATGTGGTTGGCAAATTGACATTTACTGGTGAAAAAGTTTGGAGATGCCATTCTCTAAGCTGTCAGGAACTTTTAGCACTCATTCTTCCTGTTCAGACACTGAAGTCTCAAAACAGTAGAAATCCAATAAAAGTCGAAAGCAAGAAATGATTTTTGAGAATAATTTGTCATTATTAGTGCATATCTTTATTCATTTATTTAAGCAAAACATTATTAATATAGGCAAATGAACCCTGTAGCAGTTGTGGTATTACATCTGTTTTTTGAACCTACATCATTCATTACATAATGTTCTGCATACCTGCTGTCTTAACCTTTAAAGTAATTTTACTTGAGTCCTTCTGTATAAACAAAGATTTCCTTTAACACTCCTTCTACAATTGTTTCTATTGATTCCATCAATTCAATTAAGTACTCAGGAACTCTCATTGGAACTCTCATTATTCCCAAGTCATAATAGATAGTTTCAGCTGTGGACAGGAAGAGGCTTTGTGTTGTAGCTAATCTGGAGAAACCACTGAGCAAAGACATTTTTGTGAGGTGGATGCTCATGGTTGTCCATCTTTTCGGTTTTCCAAAGGTTCCAGAGCAGTCAATAGAACAGAGCGTGCTTCCATCATCAAGTTGTTCAAGTTTGTTTAAATCCCTGCCTTTGAACAGCAAATAGAAGAACTGAATCATCTCAATGCAAATAGTGAAGGACCCAAATTTGACTTGTCACTGCTACTACGATCCTCATTTTTGGTTTTGTTTGCATTCAAGAAGAATAATTTATCATTATTTTCTTTTATGACTGTTTTTGTGATTGTTTTACGGCTGTTCTGCACTTTGTAATGAAAAAATGTAAGAGGTAGAAATAAAAAAAAAATAAAAAAACATATTATTATTATTAGTGTTCCAGCACCATTTCTCAACACTCTCTGTACCCAGACTGTCTTCCCTGAAACACCTGACAACTGGGGAGTCCTCTGAGTATCTGAGCAGATTACAGGACTAAGGTTTGGTCTCAGTCTTGAGTCTACGAGGTGGGTCCTTACATGAACTACTGAAAAACCCTACAATAAATAAAACTGAGGAAAAATAAAGAAAGCAAAGTATAGTTTTTATGTCTGAAAAACAACCTTTATGCCTAAAATTAGTCTAAATCTGCATTTAATTTTGTGGCTGGTAAACCTGCAAAAAAGTTCCAGTTTGCTCTAGTCTTTCTTAACTAGGCTGTTGATAACTTGTTTTACTCATGACATGTGGTGGTGTCATATAAAACCTGGCACGTGAACATAGTAAAAGGTCAAAAAGCAATTTTTGCCAAAGTTGACATTTAAGAAAATTATCTGCCAAAGTCAGTACCAGTATGCAGATGAAGGAAAGTGAGGAGTAAACTAAAAAGGTGTTCAAATAAAGGCTATGGGAGAACTCTGAAATTCAGCAAAGTTGCTTCAGACTTCTAAGTTTGCTTGTAAAAACTGGAGGCGTTGATCAGAATGCCTTCACTTCTTGTCTAGTTTAAATTTGCTGGATATGTAAATTACAATCTCTTGTAAAATTCAGTTATTGTTCATCTCTTGAAACGTTTCACAATTTGTAAGCTTTGAACAAAAAAGTGTGTTTTTGACAGTATTCAAAAGACACTAAGAGTTCAATTATTTACACTGTTGCTGTTGATAATTATTATTGTCAGTTTTGTTACAACTTCATAGTATTTTATCAACACACTAAAACTGACCAGACAAAGTTGGGCTCCTATTGTGCAGGATTTTGTGCTACTTTTTCAACAGCTTTTAACTTCTTAGGTGTCATAATATGACTGATATGCTTTCATATTTAATGAAAATTTTCAACAGTTTTCAAAATCAATCGTGACAAATGATTTTAAAGGAATCAATGACAGACTTTAGTTAGCTAGTGTGAAGGTCATTATTTTGTTTTCCTTCGCCACCTGCACAGTCAGAAAGCCAACAAACAGGCTTATTTAGACACCATGCAACAAGTTCCGGCATGTGTACACAGCTTGGTGCAACATTGAGGGTAGATATATGAGCTACTGTTTGGATTAGACGGGATCTAATGTATTCAAATTGCGGTACCCTTGCAAAACACTCATGATGTTTTCTTTTCACGTGTTAATGCACCACTGACCGAGGGTTCATTACAGATTCACCAAAGCTCTGCAATGTGATGTCTGTGCAAATGTGGACAAAAAGAGATTATGACCGATTATGATGCATGGAGAACATCAATGGAGCTCCCCTGTCGTTCATCTTGTATAACAATCAAATAGTGACTTGCTCTTTACCACACGACAGTGTTGGCTAGAACAAGCCATCCAATATTCCTCAGCACCTCGCTCTGTCTCTGAGTGGCTGGCTGTCTGACTGAATGACAGGATGAGCTCAACCTTGCTTCTGATAGCAACTGTGTCAATCAATAGAGCAGTCCAGCATGGCAACTGCACGTTCATTTATGTCTCATGGTTGCAGCTGAGAGAAGTAATGATTTAAAATCATTCAAGGCAGGAAAGACCACCTAGATTGGTCGACTCGACATGATGACCAGATAGCTGGAAGCCTCATTAGTTTTGCAGTTCTTAATTGCTATAAAAAATCTGCACACCCTTTGTTAAAGGTTTTTAATATGCTAAAACTGAGTATGTTTCTGGGTATTATGACATATCTTATACTATTCAGCAAAACAAACAAAAAAAGATTTGACCGGTATTCTTCTTTTGCTTTCATCATTTCATTGTGTTTTATTAACGTTAAGTCAATCTTGCCATTTTCCTGTGTGAAATATTGTTCCAATAGTGACACTGCATGAGTTCATTTGTTATATTTATTATGTCTGTAGTTGCTTGATTCATTCTTGTGTTCTGATCCTTTAAGATTTGAATTTACTGTCTTAGATTAAAGTCTGACCTTTTTCTTTTAGTTTGAGTTTTTTTTTTTGTTGCTTTTCCTCGTATCTGTTTGTCTTCCTCCCACAGTTCCCCTTCTCTCTCTCAGCCACAACTGTACAACATCTCCTCGATTTGGTTTCTCTGGTTCCATTATCATTTTCAGTTTAAAAGCTTTCATCCCACTCCCCGCCTCATGTCTTAGGTGAAGTTCTAAATTTGTACCACAGTTCTACTATCCATTTGCCTCCTTTCTAATTACAAACAAAACTGTTTTAGAAATTAATTTTCCTGTAATTAACTTGAATAATTCATAACACCTGAAAAACTTTCAGATTTCCCGACGGAATTTTCAAAAGTATCATCAAAAGAAAGTAACACCAAATACACAACATTGAATATGTGCCATTGCAAGTGATTTTTTTATACTCTTAAAAATGTTGGAATCCAAATACTTGATACTAACTTTACTGACTTATAATATCTGTAAAATAAACTAAAGCCTTTGAACATTTGACTATAAGTCTTGGAAAATAATCAACCTGCCTATTCATGTTACAGTCTAACCAGATTCATTTATTTCTATGGAAGGTAACTCCAGATTTTTGCTAATCATTTGCAAATTAGTGTTTTTTAATTATCTTAAAACCTTTTAATATTTTTAAAGAAAATGAAACTGGGAAAGCTGAAATTCTTGGCCTCAACGGTATTGAATAACAATTAGCTGACATTTAGAAAGCAGTGGAGATGTAAAACTCCTAAACGAATTGTTTAAAACTCATAAGTTACTCTCCTGGTGCATGGTTTACGCATCCTTATCCCTATTAACATGTTTGCTTACTCACCCCTGCTTAAGGTCATTGAGTGAAATAAAAGAGGAGACAACATGTCACTGGGAAAAGGCACACCTTTGGATGGTTATTTCAGTTTGATTCCTCGTTTCCTTTCTGCTCTGAGCTGTGAACGAAAACTAGGGTTGTCAGATGAGGGACGAATCACCTCGGCTGAGTTAAAGCAGGGCTGGATCAGTGAGGTAACGAATCAACTTGACTGTGCTCGAGGAGGGACGTTTCAGTGAGTAGATTCAGCTCAGCAGCTCTGCAGCCCGGAGAACCAACTGTTTCCTAAAAGACTTCCGCCTTGCTCTTTGCAGAGTGCTCCTATACTGTGAGCGACACTGTACTATGAAATGATTCAGGTAATCGATGTGCAATAAAATTTTCAGCTTGTTATGTTGTCGGAACCACAGTATGACTCACTACCATTTGGATATCTTTGTGCAGAAAACAATTTTTTTGCTATTTTCCAAACAAAATCTCAGTTGGAATTTTTTTAAATTTATTTATTTTATTTTAATCCTTAATGGAAAACATAAAAAATTGGTACACTTACACCATCATAGGTACCTGGCCCACTGACTCAAAAATTCAAATCAGTGAAAAGAATCACATATCCCAAAAGCACAAAACAGCCAAGTAGGGGATTTCGTACTGTAGGTGCAGCATGCTGTAATTATTCTAGCCCTTTCTAAACTCTTTCATACATGACACCTCTTCATATAAGAGGTATTTAATTCCAAAGGTTATGTTTGTGTCTTTACTGGACTTAATAGGAAGACCAGACAAACTTTACATGTTAAAATTAATAGAAAGGCGGGGTTTAAAAGACTTGAATGACATATTAATGGTTTATTCTATATGGGTTTTTATAGGGTTATCAAAAAAAAAAAATCCTGGATTTTATCTAAAGATCCATTGTAAGGGGAAAAGTTTACAGCACTACCCCACCAGTCCCACATACAATACCTACATCTGAAATCCGTTAAGTAGAAGACCTCCCATGCATAAATGAGAAAACAGAGCACTTTTGTTGATACAGATCTACATATTGCAACCTAAAAAAGCTCAGACAGACATCCAGATCATAGATCAGATCTATATGCTGAAATACAACTTTACTGCATTGACAATAAAACCGGATCAACTTCCCAACCCAAATATTGGATATAAATAGAAAATAAACATCCAAATCCAAATTTAATCCAAATATTATCAGTTGCTTCATCAACAACTAAAAAAAAGATATTTGCAATTCAATCTGTGTTTCTCTAATTAATCTTCTCTTTTACAAACCTTTTCAAAATATTTTGTAAATCTATCCAAAAATCAGGTGCCAAAAAAATGTTCTTTCTCTAAGAAAACATTTGGCCATTTCCTTTTTTCAGTGAATCAATATCAATTTAGCTATCTATTGGTAGTTTTTGAAGAGATCTCACTGTCTGGAGGCTATTAAAAAACAGAATGCTAAGCTTTGAGTTCTTCCACAACACAAAGGTTCAGGCTGATGTCAGCATTAAATACCCTTTCTTCATATTTAAATTTGTAGATACTGTTTGTAAAAATCACACACTGTCTTACATGGTTACAAGAAAACCATTCAGTTCTAAAATATAGCATATAGCAATACCTTATTCTGGAAATAGAGAAGCTCATGGAAATGAATTCAATCATAAACAAACACAAAAGGTTTTGACGCAAAACCATCGATAGAAAGTTTCATTGAGTAGAAGGGTATTTGAAAGTGAAAAAAATAAGTAAATTGAAGTTTCTAAGTGGCCTAGCCAAAGTTTAGAAGTTAATATTAGATTTTATAGGGCCTTCTAAAAGAATGTGGATATAGTATGAAGCAATTAGATAGATTTGAAAAGGTTTAGAAAAACACATCTGTAAGCATTAAAAAGTCATGCTGAAAAAATTTCATTGAAATCAGAAATATTGCAGCCTTTGCTTGGACATGATGTGTAAAAAAATGTTTTAATTATTTATCTTGGTGTCATTTCACAGAAGACTTTTGGATCAAAGATAACTGATGAGACATGTTTGACTTCTTGTTTGAGAAATTTTCTTCATGTTTTTATTTTCTCATTTTTTAAATTTCTAAAGACATTTACTTTTTTACATCTTTCATGGTAACATCTTGATTCTTTTCATTTTGAAATAAAAAATAACTTGTGGACACTTGAAACACAAAATCAATAACCCATCTCTGAGAACATCAGACAGTGTGTGTTGTTGTTTTTGTTCAGCTCTACTCAGGGCTAGTTGAAGTTTGTGCAGAAGGCGTTATTGCTCTGTGAGAAGCACACATGGTGTTTAATACCATGGATATCAGCCAGTCTTCAAGATGACCTTAAAGAAAAACTAGTTTCATCAATATTATAATTACAGTTTCTAAGGCAGTTGGGTGAATACTAAGAAACTATCTGTCTAAAGACGATCACTTGAATCAATATGAAGTAGCATCAGTAAAAATCCTGGTATCCTTAAATCATTCACTTCAGGTTCATGTGCAGTGGTGTGAAACATTCCACCATGTACGGTAGAAAATGGAAAATAGAGTGATTGTCAATATATATATATATATAGGAAAACAGTAAAGTAATACACTCAACCACTATGCATGCTCACCTAGCCTACACACCACTGATGAAGAAAAGGGATGTTAAAACCTGTTTAAAGTATATCTTTCTGGAGTGGATGTTACTTGAGGAAAAGGAGGAGACCGTCTGGAAGAGGTGAGTGGATTTGAGGTTGTGGGTTTCGGTGTTAGACTGAGACCAAGTTCTGAGGCTTGAGAGACCTGACTTCTGACTGCTCTAGATGCGAACAGGTTATGCAGAGTTTGGCAGTTGGAGGAGCGGGTTCTGGTACAAACAGGCTTAATTTGAGAAACATGAATCATGGGGTGGGAGGGGAACAGAGATGGATCTAGCAGTAGGGATTACTGACTCAATATGAAACGGAACGATACATTTGGTGGCAGTTTACAAGATATGTTTTAACAGGTATATCTCTGGAATTTGTCACTTCTCCACAAGCCCTTTTGCAGCAGTGCAAAGAAGAGCAGAGATGCGACAGATGTCATGGTTGATGGAGGTCACTCAGATGTCTCTGTCGTCAAAAGGAACATTGGTGGTGGGTAACCTAAAGAGATCTCGAAAGGGGAAAGACGAGCTGCAGCAGAGACATGTGAATTGTGTGCAAACTTAACCCAGGGAAGATGCTGGTTGCAGTCTGACTAATTTGAATAAGACCGACAGTGAAGGGTAGCTTCCAGTTCTTGATTTAGACACACTATCTGACCATTGGATTGTGGATGGTAGCAAGATGTGAGGCTTACCTTGGCCGCAGTGCTGCACAGAAACTTATCCAAACCTATAAAACAAACTAGTGCCCATTGTGAGACAGAACGTCTATGGAGATACCACCAAGTTAAAAAACCTTTTCATGAGGAGGTCTGACTGTTTGGAGAGCCACAGGCAGTTTTCTGAAGCAAATTTAATGGAAGTTAATAAGGTTAATGCTATGGTCTGACTATCGTTTTTAATAAAACATCTGTAGAAGTTTGCAAAACTAGGCTTGAATCTTGACTGGGTTTACACAAATCTGTCCGGCCTCGAAAATTAAACCCAGAAAGGAGATTGATCTTTACCGGAATTTACAGTTTTCTGCTTTGACAAATACAAGGTTTTGTAGAAGACGCTGGATCACTTAGCGGACATGTTTCTTATGTTCAGATAGGTTTTTTCGAAAAAAGGAGGATGTCATCTGGATAAACAAGCGCAAAGATATGTAGGAAGTCTCAGAGAATGCTGTTTGTGAGACCTTGGTACATAGAGGGGCCGTTGCATAAAGTGAAGGGCTTGACAAGATATTCAAAGTTTCAGAGTGATGTATTGAAAGCTGTTTTCCAATAATCTCTCTGATGTATACAGACAAAGTCGTAAGCCTTTCTTAAATCCAGTTTAATGAATATATTGCATGTGTGGTGTAAAGGTTCAAAAGTTGCAGGGATGAGAGGAAGGGGGGCCTGTTCTTAATGTTTATGTGGTTGAGTCCAAAGTAGTTGATACAGGTTCAGAGCAAACCATCCTTCTTGGAAGCAAAGTAAAAGCTCGCCCCCAGCGGCGGAGAGAACTGACGGATTATACCGGCTGCATGGGGCTTGTTGATGTAGGTCTGTGACAGAACCCATTCAAAACCCATTTCCTAACATAAATGGTCTTTAAAATTCACACAAAATACCCTTTAAAATTAACACAGATGCAATGCATTTGAAATGTTTCTCCAAACAGCAGACATATGAAATATAAAAAAAATTGTTGTTTTTTTTACTTTTTCTCCCCCAGTATTATTCCATTTTATTACACATAACCCACTTTATAGCATTTATAGGCTGGCTGACTTGTCACAGACATCTGGTAAAAATGTCAGGTCAACTACAACTATAGAAACATTTTAAATTTTGTTGAGGTTTGTATCCATTCCAGAAGCCTAGTTTGAAAATCTATTGTAAAACCAGTTGGAACAGGTTGGGATCATTGTTGTTTTTTTATTTATTAATTTATTTTTTTTGTTTCCAACTGTTTCCAAAAAGCCCTTCCAGGGGCCAATTTGGGGCCCCTGACTGATGTTGAAAAGCTTCCCTTGTAGAAGTGTTTCTTGCTGATGGGATAGCAAACTTCTTACAAATTCAAAAGTTCTTACAATGGAAAAGTTCGGAACACCACATTATTCATATTTTAACAACCTAGTGTTTTGCTTTTTCTTAGATACTTTTCAGCACTTCCACAGGTTGTCCACGAGGGGTCACCAGAGCACCATCCGGCTGGAGAAGTTCCTCACCTGGGCTCCTGTCCAGGTGATCCTTGTTGGGGCTGATTGGGCTGAGCTGCTTATAAGGAGCAGGGTTCCAGCTACTCGTCGTTTTCCTGTTCTCAGCGTCAGTTCTCTAGTCTTTGTTGGTCTCCAGTTTCTAGTTGTTTGTTTATTTTTCTAGTTGATTTTTGAATTTTAGTTTTCTTCGTTACTTTGTTTCTCCAGTGCTACCAGTAATTCCCCTTTTTCTCATCTCTTCAGGTTTAACTTCACTCGTGCTCATACATACTCCAGCAAGATTCCCTGGACTCACACCACTGTGGTTCCTGCTAACTGAGCTCAGCTCGGTCTGCCCGCTCCAGCCATTCACCACCTGCCGTGCACCCCCTGGACAACAAACATCTGGATGCCGCTGGAAAGTCTCTCCACTCACCCTCCCTTGCGTCATCAATCTACCAACAATCAGTAAGCTCAACTTCAACTTACCTCTGCACATCTTTCATCAACTCACCTACTCCGTCTCACCTTCAGAGGTCTCCAGTGCCCCGCGTTCGCTGTCAGTTTCCTGGATTCAACATTCAATAAACTTTATTATTGCACTCCTGAGAGTCTTCTGTTTATGTGGGTCAGATACCTGAAAAACATGACAATAACAAGAAGGTGGTTTGATTTCTCTCCTTATTATATCTAAAACAATCTTTTATTAAATCAGAATACTTCAAACTCAGTTTGTCAAGCAGGTGAAAAGGCAGGTGTTTTTTGGGATTTCAAATATTTTTTTTTTACATTTTATTTTGTGAACTTGAATAACCATTTATCATTATAATACAACTTTGTGCACTGTCCTGGTATACACAGCAGCATGCATTCTTCCTGTTATTTTGGCGACATATCACCAGAGAAGCCTTTCTGCTTATCCATCCGGGCAGCTGTGACTTCTGTAAGTGTCGATTCTTGAGCAGTCAGTTCTCACTTGGTGTGTAGCCTCTAACTTCATGTTGATTGTAAACTTGGTTGTCAAAGAACATTGCAGCATGTGATTATTTAAACTTTAATTTTCTCTTACATCTAACAGAAAAGCCTTTGATCTCTTTAGACTAACACCAAAAAGCTTGATTTGATGTATGGTGGAATGATCTTTCTAGTGAACTAATTTAGGCTAAACAACTTCCATGAGCATATCCACTTTTACATGAATATGATGCTGAATTCTTATATCTGATTACTATATGTACACAATGAAATTTCTGTTTGACTGTTTTGTGAGATTAAATTGTATCAGTTGGTCAGGATTTGAAATGATTCTACTTCTGTGTGACAAACATTTCTTCTATTTGGCAATGTGACCTTAGGTCAACCATCCCCTGTGTAAACTGTATGGTGTCTACTATTTGGGGTGGTGTGGTATGAAATAAACTTCTAGAGGTTAAACAGTTTTGTAGATGAACTGTGATTAGTTGCTCTGAATACTTTCTGTATCAAAAGATGTTTTGCCCTGGGTTACAAAGAGAATACTAAGATGTTGAATTACTCTGAGTTGGAGGAGAGAGTGTTGTCTTTCACCACGTGATGTGATTTCTTATGTTATTGGCCGCATTGAGAGCTTTTCCAGTGAATTGGAACTGAGTTTATTTAAGCCTGATCTGCCATTACACACATATGAACATGAGTGACATTCCTTTCTTAATCCACAGGGTTTAATATGATGTCAGCCCACCCTTTGCAGCAATAACGGCTTCAACTCTTCTGTGAAGGGTTTACACAAGATTTAAGTATATGTTCGTCGAATTATTTGACCATTGTTCTAAAAGCCCATTCTAGTAGGCAAAAATTTAGATTATGAAGCCTCAATCTGTCCTTTTTCTTTCTAAGGTGGAAGGAAGCGGTCCATCATCCCACAAACTTTGTTGCCTCATGATTTGCTCTTTATCTTTAGCTTGTGTGCAAAATATCTTTCATTTGACAATAAAAATCACAGAACTATTAAAACCACATTTGACCTTCTTTAATGGAATTTTTTCCTTTGGGAGGCAGAAAAAACTCACATTGGTAAACATATGAGACTGTATTGCTCACTTGTAGAGTTGTATAATCTTACATGGCTTTATGTTCCAATACAACATTCAAACTTAGTTACGTTAGTTACGTTTTTTGTTGCTATCGTCCTTGCTTTACATTCAGTCTTTCCTTAGCTGTTGTTTTATGAATATTTATTCCTTAGTTTGTTCCTTTCTGCTAGATTTATACAAACCAGACTCCAAAAAAGTTGGGACACTAAACAAATTGTGAATAAAAAATGAATGCAATGATGTGGAGATGGCAAATGTCAATATTTTATTCGTAATAGAACATAGATGATAGATCAAAAGTTCAATCTGAGTAAAACAATTCAAAGTAAAAAAATGTTGATTCAAAATTTTACAAGGTCAACAAACACCAAAAAAGTTTGGACAAGTAGCAATAAGTGGCTAGAAAAAGGAAATTGAGCATATTACGAACAGTTGGAAGACCAATTAATACTAATTAGGTCTATTGACAACATGATTGGGTATAAAAAGAGCTTCTCAGAGTGTCAGTGTCTCTCTGAAGCCAAGATGGTAACAGGATCACCAATTCCATCATTGTTGCGAAGAAAGATAGTGCAGCAATACCAGAATGGTGTTACCCAGCGTAAAATAGCAAAGACTTTTAAGTTATCAACCTTGCATAACATCATCAAAAGACTCAGAGAATCTGGAACAATTGGTGTGCATAAGGGTCAAGGCCATAAAACTCTACTGGATACCCGTGATCTCTGGGCCCTTAAACGTCACTGCACCTCAAACAGGAATGCCGCTGTCAAGGAAATAACAGACTGGGCTCAGGAATACTTCCAGAAACCATTGTCAGTGAACACAATCCACTGTGCCATCCGCCGTTGCCAGCTGAAACCCCTTTGCCTTGCTCTCGACGGAGGCGGACGCTTTCTCTCTGTCTCCTGATCTTCCCCTTATCTGTCCTGCTTCAGCTCTGCGTTTTGTGTTTTTTCATTATTTTTTATTTTTTATTTTTTTATTCTTTTTGGAGCTTCTCCCTGCATATCTTCCGAAAACCGATAAATCCATCAGCAAGATGCCTGCTTTTTTCTTTTTCTGAGGATGACTACGCTAATCTCCTTCAGAAACTCAACATGCTGGAAACCAAAATCCAACGACTAGAAGTAAATGTGGAAATAAATGCAGATTACGATACAACTTTACCTCTTACTGGACATGATGCTTCTACCCGTCAGCTAATCAGCACGAGCAAGGACAACCAGAAACAAGAGGATGTTGCTTTGAATAACAAGACAAGTAATGTCTGGAATGTGCTCGGCGCTAAACCGAAGAGTAAGTCATCTCAGAGGAAGAAGAGAGAAATCTGCGATGCGACCAGCTGGCCTGCACTACAGACGAGACCAAAATCCTCCTCGACTCCAGTCGTTCGCAGGACACAGACTTGGACAGCTGTCAGTGGGAAACCAAAAATGAAGCTTCCTCCTCCTCAAACAACTATCCCACTACAGAACAGATTCGCACCACTACAGAAATCTAGTTCTCCACTTGATCACCAGGATGAAGTCTCTTCACACAGCAAGGTAAACCAAAAAAGCAAATCAGAAAATAAAAGACAAAGAGGGAAGCTAATGCCTGGTCCTGAGACTCTGATTGTTGGTGATGCTGCGGTGAAGGATTTAAGACATGTATGTGGGAAACGTACAAAAACACTGTACTTTCCAAAGGACATGGTATCAAATGTGAGAGACAATATTGTTGAAATTCTGGCTAAACATCCAACAGTTAAGACCCTTGTTCTACACCTGGGATCTAACGACACTGTGAAACGGAAGTCTGAGGTGCTGAAACATAACTTTAAGAAGCTATTAGATACAGTTAATAATTTGGATGCTGACGTGTTCATCAGTGGCCCTCTACCACCAATGAGAGGAGATGAGAGGTTCAGCAGGCTGTTCAGCCTGAACAAATGGCTATCAGGTGTGTGTGCCACTTACACCTTTAGTTATATTGACAATTTCAGTTTTTTCTGGGACCGCAGACATTATTTTAAGACAGATGGTCTCTGCCTC
>JAVLVB010000434.1:116186-187943 GCA_032876305.1 Orestias chungarensis | reverse complement strand
AGAGAGAGAGAGAGAGAGAGAGAGAGAGAGAGAGAGAGAGAGAGAGAGACCATGGTGGTCAAAACCCGTAATTATCCGCGAACAAAACCTGATCCTAAATTTTTATTTTTAAAAACAAGGATCTAAATATAAGGAAACTAAACACATTTTGTAAAAAATTTCATTCCATAACAGCTATTAAATAGTATGTGCCATTGCAGTGTGTGTATCACAGTGAATTCTTTCATTCTCTAAAACAGGGGTGCCAACACTTTTCGAGCTTGCGAGCTACTTCAAAGATGACCAATCCTAAGGGATCCACCACCCCCACACCAAGACCTCAAAAAAAAACACAAAAAAAAAACACAAAGCCTATTTATTTTATATTATTTAAATCAGTTTTATTGTATATATTTTCATTTTAAGATTAAGTGTAATTTAAATTTAACCTGTAACACAAATTAGTTTGTCTTGCATACTGTGGAGTGTGTGTAGGTGTAAACAGTCTATGTAGATTTCAGGAGGGTTTGGTGGTAACCCGGCCTCTAGCTCCTCTAGCTCCGCCTCTGCTAAGGGAGACTGGGAGACATGCTACGGGACACCTTAGTTTGCTAACGCGGCTTACGCAAAGCTTACGTAGAGTTAGTGTGTGTTTGCATTTTTTTATGTGCATCAGTTTGCTGCCCAGTATGTAGATAAAAAGATAGACAGAAAGGTGGATATGGGCATTTACTTTCTGTAATGTCGTGCTGTCAACTGGCATACCTCCCCATAAGAAAACAAAAGCAAAAACAATTATAAATTGAAATAATCCGAAAGTAAATCATGATGGTGTCAGATAAAGCTACTCCAAACATTAAGTGGTGGGTAAATCTTCACCAGTACAGACAGAGTATCTGCATGCTGTAGCGTTAGATTAAAAGTGTTGTTGGGTCTCTGATATGAAATAATATTATTAATATTAATCATGTTAAAATTTCAGTTTAGAATATCTTTGGCAGCACGATTTTGCTGGTGGTGAAACTGCAAATGTTGTAATATCAGATACAAGGAAAGGTGATACTGTAACTTTTCTTATCTATAACAACAGATCCTTTTCTTTCTTACCATTGAAATATTAGACAGATGCAACATAGTGAGCTAGGCAGATGTGTTATTGTAAAAAGAAAGGCACTCTTCATTGCAGAGAAAACTGTCTCCTGTTATCTGCTGTTGGTAACTAACACTACCAAAAATAGTCCTAACAATCCGTTTATTCATATTTATAAACCTAATCCAGTTTTATGCATTTTCATTAAATAAATAAATTGGAAAAACGTGTATGAAGGATTTATTAGAAAGGCTGCCACTTCATTAAAGTCCTCCGGCGCAACAGATTACTGTAGCGATCGACATGTACAGTGTAAAGCTTTGAAATTTACTTTGCAGAAAGCACAGTATGACATTTTCTTTGCCTTGCGCAGGTCATTATATTATCAGTAGCAGTAATAACGTTTTATTTCTTGGATCTCGCTACCAGTTGCTTACCTTTTCTATATGCAGATGTGTCCTGCTGTGACAGGCTTTCAGTATTCTAGGTCAGCACTCCAATGCTCCAGCGTGACTCAAGAATGAAAGGCCATGTATGGGGAGAAGGCAAAAATAGCTGCTGGGCCACAGAAGCCGAGGCTTTGACAATAACTCGGACATGTATGTTCCCTGACCTGAATAACCAAGAGAGCTGAGGCGTACTCTCCCAGGTACACCCGGGCGATGTCATGAATTTGCACCATTTTTAATCACAACGCGACAGAACCTTTAAACACTTCAGGAGGTTTAAATAAACCTATAAATGAAATTATTTTTATAAAAAACCTCTCTGCAAAAATCAAGTTGAGATGAGTGCTAATGTGCCTGTGCACCCCCCCATCTCCTTCCAAAAGTGTGAGTGACAGAGGCAGTGTCGTTTCCAAATATCTCGCAAAGCCGCTTCATTAGTTCACATACAGAGCCTTAACACCCACACTCCAACTACACACCCCACCCCCGGTCGCCGTCTTCACTCCAGAGTTGAATGGAATTATTAAAGCTGAGACCTCATAATCATCAGCTCCATTTTGTTTGCACTTTCACATTCACCTCCTGCCAAGTTACACTTCCATTCCATTCTGGAGAGACTTTCAAAGAACAATGAGCGCACAGTGTGGCCATGATCTTCCTTACATGGTGCCCATCAAGTACAATTCATTCCTTCACAATAAGAGGTTCAGAAGAAGTAATTAGTTAGTTAAACACTTTACTTGTCATCCTGTAGACTCCAGCGTGTTATCTATAGAAACAGAAAGAAGTGGGCAGTACTCTTTTGAATGTGCCAAGCACTAGACAGAAAAAAATAATCAGTTGTTTTAAGCCCTTTTAACAGAGATGGTGCCAAAAAAAAAAATGTATCCACAGAGGCAGTCTTTCAGTGTCCTAAATCATTTAAGTCATTTGTGGTTTGAACCTTAATTCTCCTCACTTCCTTTGGGAGAAAATCACAATATAATTCCTTACTTGTGACTACAATATTAATTTATGCATTCCATGCCTTACACTTTTATCCAAACCCTTTTAAATGCGTCCACATTTGGGTGGGTGCTGCACAATCTAACATACTATGTTCTAATGTGATATGTGATGGGCGACCATTAAAGGAAGTCCTATTTCTGAAAAAAGGGTATAAATAAAAACCTGAAAAGCTTGGCAAGCTTTGTTTTTAGACTTTTTATACTTATACCCCAAAATAAAATTGGGTGTAGCTATTTGCCCTCAAAACCTATTGAATGAATAAATACAGCCCACCTGTGTTTTTTTACACCTAACTGTTTAGGCCTCATGGCTTTGTTAAGAAAATTAAAGAACAAACAGCACCATGAAGACTAAGGTATAAGGGTTTAGTTTTTTTAAATTAAATTAATTTTAAGATTTGTCACTCTCAAATAGTTCCAGGGTTGCTTTTACCACATCAGTGCAATCGTTTGTGTTTCTTGATTTTGGTCTAGCTCCTGCTTTGTGTTTGAGTCTGCTCTCCTACAGCACAAAAAAAAGGCTCATCTGCGCCACCTGCAGCTCTGGGAGGCAATCAGGCTCATGATATGCACCTGTTCATCTGGAATGAAACATAGTTCTCTGGCGATGGATGGGTGCAAGTAAACTCCTAAGGTAGTTATCATTCATACAAATCTGACAAAGCCTCTGACTGAAGACACTGTTGTTGAATAACACTTTAGAGAAGGGAGCGCTCATGGTTGTCTGTAATGTTCTTCATTTTATGAAGAATCCTTTTTTGAAACATTTACTTCAGAGCGTCTACAGTATCCTAGTTTTGTGCCAGGTAACTGGCCTTACCGATTAAGATCGATGGAAAAGATGGTTTGAACTTACACATTCTTTTTGCCCTCTTTGCACCTGCTCTAGATTCACACCCCCTCCTTTTTAAACACATCTGAGATTTATGCCTGCAGCTGAGATATTTTTTTAAATTAAGACGTCAGCCAGAAGTGGAGGAATAAAATTAAAAAAAAGAATAAAAACAGCAAATTGCAGGTTTCTACATGCCAAGGGCATGGGAAGGGACATATCGAACCTGCATGAAAACCAATACTGAACATAACTCTGAACGCTTCCATCCCCATGGTGATGACAGCTGGGACTGCTGTTCTTCCAAATCAACGGAAATGGATGAGACTGTTTAGAGCTGTTTTGGCCCCAGGTTAGGGGACGTGAACGTACATTTTTTTCCAGAGGAAAAACAAGCAAAAAGGATGGAGTTTAAAAGGGGTTTATTACAAAGAAAAAAAAGCCCACAAACAATGTTACCCATCGGCAGGTAACCTTACTTGTGCTAACAAAAAGAAACTAGTTAACCAAAACAAACCTCAAAACAAACAAGTTTACCAAAACCAAGAAAGCAAAGTGGTCAGCAGTACCAACTACTTTAAAGCAAAGCGCGGGTTAGCTGTACAAACCCTCTTCTGGAAGCCACACTGAATGATTCTAAGACCCTTTTATAGGGTGCAGTTGGGCGTCATCATCCCCTGACAGGATTAGTGAACTTCTGCTGTCCCAATGGAGTTGCCTCTCAGCAGTCTTCTTGCATCTGAGTTTGCTTCCACATCTGAAGCTGCAAAATAACAAACAGACTTAAAAGCCTCTAAAGGCCATTGGTCGTAACAAGGGCATTCCTGGTAAGAGAAACTATAATAGGTAGCAAAAGACTTCAGTTCCAAAAGAACAAGAATCCTAAACATTTAGCCAGAGCTGCGGGGGAATATTTTCAATCAAAGTATAATTATGTGATACAATGGCCTGATCAAAGCCTAGACGAAGAATCTTTAAATCTGGGACCTGATGTCTTGTGTCATTCAGGTGTGTTGGACCAGGAACAAATCTAAAAGTTGTGGGACTACAGACCTCAGGCCTGGATTTAAATATTCACGGTTTAGACCAAAACTGACTGAGAATCCTCAGCACAGCTTTAAAATGTAGTAACCATCCAATCTGACTAAGCTTTATTTCCCCAGTGAGAATGGATCAAGGTGTTTAGTTTGTGACATTCCTCAAAAGATCTGCATCTGGTACCGAATTAAAATACTGTCAATAAAGTCTTGACGGGAAATGCAGAGCCCACATTTCAAATCTGTTGGAAAACCATAGATTTCGAAGTATTGTGCGACATGCAACCACCACAGCAATGTCATTGCCCTTTTACATAATCTCCCTGAACTGATTCTGAACTAGTCCCCCCCTTTCTCTGCTGCAAGAGGAAGCTGAAAAAGGTGGACATGTTGGGATTGATCAGAAATTGCCGACATTCGTCCTAAACTCGGCGTGAGGTCGACAGATGTGGGGGTGCAAGTTCAGTCAAACAAGAGATGACAGGGTATGCACGTAGAGGGAAAAACAAAAAACAAAGAGAGAAAGGGAGACTGCTAGTTGAGGTGGTAGAAAAGAAGTCGAATGGTGGAGCAGGGGGAAGGGGGAGGGGGGCAGGAACTTTTCAATTACAGCACACCCAGACAACAAAGACCTAGATTTCGAGAGGATATAACAGCCTGTAGCCTAGAGGGAGAAGCTCATTTAGCCTGTTCTCCTATTCCTTATCCACACAAATTACTGGTTGGAATATTTAATGCATTTCTTTTGTTGTCCCATGTAACGCAGGCTCCGCTATCATGATACATGTCCCAAATGTCAAGATCAGGTACCTGGGGAAGCAATCCTCCCCCTGGCAGATAAAAAGAAAACTGTCTCCTGCTTTCAATTTCAAAGAATTTGAGTTCACAGAGACAATCCAGACGTCTATCAGCAGAGCTGATGGAAACATCTGCCGTTTGGACTTTGCATCTCGTTACTGGATTGACAAATTGTCGTAATTTGAACTTTAAAATAAAAGGAGAACAAAAACATACCTTTGCATCCTGTGGGGACTCTGCTAAATAACAATAACGTAAAAGGGAATCAATGGTAACGGGCTATTGATCCCACTCCTTCCTGGATAAAAGTGAAGCTCTGTGCAGCCCATTTAACACAGCAAGGTCTCTGTCAATCACAGGTTCTGTTTTTCTGACAAACACAATGACAAGATAAGACAAAGGTATTTGTCTAGCAAACATTAGGTTTTGATTGAGGAAACAAGTAACTTTTGGTTTTATTATTTAGTATTAGACACAATAACTTGTTTGCCTGTTAAAATACAATGCTGTCAAACTGTTTGCTACCAACTGATTTCTTCTGTTTCTACTTATTTTTAATCACGCCAAAAGTACAGATATATCCAGACCAACTTGTTAGGATTACCATTCTTTGTAAATCATTGCTGGACTGTCATGTTTGTAGACACATAAGTTCTATACTTAGGCGTGATTACTACCTGACTTGTAATAGAGAGATAATTTAGAAAGAACCTGTCTGACAACATAAAGGAGCAGAAAAGCTTTAAGAAAAGTAATATGTCAAGGTCAGGAGTGCAGTATGGGGCGGCAAAAGAAAAGTATATAATTATGTGTATATATGTATTTACATATATAAATTTGTATGTAAACTAAATTATATATTTCTAAAAATTCAATATTACCACTCACCAACCAAGAATTGAACATCAATATTTACCAAACACCCTTCTGTATACACATAAAATGGTTTGAAGGACAGAGTGTTGACAAACATCCTATATGTTGACACTTTTCCTAAAATGTGACCTTTTTGTCCCCTACATGTGAATAATAAAAAGGAAACTACAGAGCAATTATATCATGGGTATCATTTGATTTGATACCTCACTTTAAGCCCTTCTGTCAGCCGTTTCCACTGAGAATGCAATGGGTTGGTAATAGCAAAGTTAAAGTCAGTATTTGTGATTTAACAATACATGGCGTGGAGTAAAAGCACAACAGGTCGTAATGTTCTGTCATGCCATGGCTAAAAAAGTCATCTAAATGTTCCACAAAAACCTTCTGCATTCATACCTTATTTCTGATAATTTGTACAATCAAGACAACATTTTTGTTAACATTAAGTAGGTTAAAATAAATCGAAAAGCAGTCCTCCACAAACTCCCTAAATGATGGTCATAATCAAGATACGGAGAAAACAGCACAACAACAAATACTGTAGACCAACTCTCCTCGTCAGTGTTGCTTGGATTACATCTACTTTAAACTAACAAAGAATTTTAGAAGAATTACAAATAGAAAGAAAAACATGGTGATGTTAGTGTGCTGGTCTGTAGTTGCTATGCTCCTTAAGGACTGAATGCGTTATTGCAGTATATGGAACCATCAAGAGAGTTCGCTCTAAAATCCTGAGGAGGGAAAATGTCCAACAAGATATTCAGTAACTCCCTGTATTACGCAGAAGGACAATAATCTGAAATGAACTAGTCAAAGTCTGGAGATTAATCTGATTTAGGAGCTGTGGTAATACCCTAAAACAGACCATGTATGCTTGAAAACCATTTACATGGCGGTTGACCGTACTCTGTTAAAAACAATTATAGAAAGGGCCCCAGATCTCCTGCAGTGTGATATAAAGGTCTCAATATCAGGTTTGGCAAATGTTCACCATCACTTCTTGCCATCAAGGGAGTAACAAGCAGTAGTTTGCCTAATGAAATTATTTTTTTCACACAGAACAAGGTTCGTTTGGATAGATTTTTTACTACTAATAATAAATGATTGCTTAAAAACAACTTTTTGTATTTCCAAATGTTATCCTTGTCTGATATGAAAATTTCTTTGATCATTTAAGAAACAAAAATACAAAAAAAAAAAAAAACTAGAGAACAAATCAGTAAAAGGGCAAATTGTTTTTTTATAGCTCAGTACATTCATGCTTCCGCATTAAACACATTTGTGGGGTTATTTCTTAAGTCACTCAGCTTTCTTTGTGAGAAACACCGCCTCTAGTACGTGTGATGTTGCCGCAAGGAGGGCTGGGGCACCGAAAATCCAAATCATCATCTGTCGCTGCACCTGTGCTATCTGAGAGAAATGCCATAAATAATGAGAATTCCCTTGAAAATGTTTTCAGGGTTGAAAATGCATTATTTACAAGTTAGAGGTCACAGATTTCTTTTGCATAATTTTGAGTCTAATAGGCCTTTTAGTTGGAGGAAAATGGCTTTTTCGTGCAAATGATGACACTTTGTGGGAGTGCAAGCTGATTGCACTCCTGAACCTCCAACACATAAACCAAGGAATCTGTTCCCTGATAATGGCCCGCAGTTTTTCATAACGGTGAATATGGAAACGAACATTTCACAAAGAACAGCTCAAGCAGTTTTGTGATGCAAGCTGCAGGGTATGAAAGTGTGACACATTGAGTGGGGAAAGAAGTTAAATGAACTGATAATGTGTGTTCTGTCCATACAAGGTAGCCAGAATTTCCAAGCACTAATCTGGAAAAATTATAAAGCCTTCTATAATATGAATACTGATGTACCAACCCGATCCTAAATCCAATATGGCCACCTTAACTATAAAACACAGCAGTAGTCACAGAAGTAAACTGATGGATTATCTCACTTATTGGCACCTATAACAGTTTTCATCACTTTCATCCTCTCTATTCACACTCTGTTCTAATATTCCTGGCCAGGCTAACTACTGTCAGTTAAAGTCACTAAAATTTTCTAAGACTTCATTTGTGCTCAATATTTTTTCCATCTTCATCATTTCAACTTTTTACAGAGTTGGTTATGTTCTGCCCACCAAGTACAACATAGAGTTTCTTGCTTTAAACCATTAGTTACTAACCGTGTGTCTTTGTTACCACTTTAACAGCGACTATTAAACATAATTTTCTTTATTGCACTCACAGTTTACAGTAATATATGTAGTCCTTGACGCCAATACCACCAGGAGATCAACAATGTCTATTTTGGGTTGATTAGGGTTTTAGTGCATAGCTGAGTTTCCATCAACATTTTTAATCATGATATCGCATGAAACCAGGTAAGGGGAACATTTTAAACAACTTTTTTGAAATTCCCAGAAAGGTTCTTATGGTTGCTTAAAGTGCTTTTGACATATTCCTACAACAGCATCATTGCAATAAAGGGGAGATGGATACAAATTTGCCAAATGAGTTCTTACATGGCAAACGTATTCAACTATTTCCTGTGTGTTGGAGCCATTTGGAATGGCATCCTCTGATGAAATTATGTGTTGCGTAGCCTAGCTAATTAGTTTTAAACCAGTAAATGGAAAAAGGTTCTTTGTATTTATTTATTTATTTATTTGTTTTAAACGTTTGCTCAGCTAATCAAAATGTGATTGACAAACAAAGCCACTATTTGATCTAAATTAAAAGCAGAATGTGTGCTATATTACTTCTTTGAAAACACGTTACTGCTACCTTAAACAGTATAATCAAAATAGGAAAGAATATCTAACTAGCAAAATGAATATGCTCATACTCAAACATGCAAGGTGCCGACCTTCACTCTTTCCGAGTGAAATTTAAACTTTTCTTTTATTTCCCACTTTTTCCCAACTAATTATCATTCATAATTATCAAAATTTTGAAACTTAAAGCGAAATACTTTCTTATCCTGCACTCCTGTTTTTCCTGATGCTGATTTAAGTTTCTTTCAGAACCATTCCTAACAGAAGGGATTTAAGTTACTTATACTATTATTCATCTCATTAAAAAAATTAAACATTATTATGGTACATTTCATATGCCGCATATCCTGGTTTCCTGTGGTGACACAATCATTTGATTAAAGTGTTTATTTCTCCCAGACTCAGAGCCCTTTTAGAATAAACTTTTATCTAATCTAAAGAATAGACTTTTATCTAATATTTCCTTAAACACTTGAATGGGCTTATTGATTTTTTTAACTATATGTTTTTCCTTCCACTCAACTTTCCATTCATAGGCTTGGATAAAGGTCTCTGTAAACCTATACCTTCATGTATCAGTGGCTGTTTGCCGGGCAGCTGCAAAGAGAGCATTCTTTTCCATGATTTTACTCCACAGCTCTCTACATTAAAAACATTCTTTCGTGGCAAAACATTGATTGTTATCTGTCCGACAATCTGATATTTAGACTTAGAGTGTGCTGTGAAGTTTAGACTTCAATCATTAAAATGAGCAGAAATAAATCAATATTTTAGTAACATTCTGATTTATTGAGATGCGCCTAAAAGAGAGAGAACCGTTTGCTGCTCAGTGAGCTTTCTCTGTTATCATGCTTAAAACTTGAGAGCAGCCAATGATCTTTCTCGTTGTTTGAGCTGCCCTCATCAAGATGCGCTGGCTCGCCCTCTTACTGTCTCAGTTAAAGAAGAAAAAAATCCTATGGAAGAAAAAGCTCTCTTTGTAGAAGCTGAAGCTCATTCCCTCTCCAGCTCAGTCTGAGCGAAAGGAGCAGGAGCCCGCAGCCTCCTCTGCGCTACGGGTGATGAAATCTGCGCTCCTGCGTCAGAGCGCACGGACATGAACTCCGCTGCGCGTCAACTTCTCACCGGGGAGCGACTGACGCTCCTCAGCCGAGTTTCAACTAAACGATTATCCAGACAAAACTAGTTGGATTTGGCGCCTGAAGGACGAGGTCATTCCACTGGTTTTGATGGGATGACTGGATCGGGAGCACGGCGCGCCAGGACCGCGCTTTCTCCGGAGCGCATCTTTTCCCCGCTGAATTTTTAAATTGATAAAGATCAAAAACGGGTATCTGTTCGTCACTTTTTATTTGTCTGGACCTTATCGCGATCCTCCAGATCGACTTTTTCTCCGCCACCATCCGTCCTTCCTCCTGTCCTGAGAGGATGAGGAGTCGCTGGGTGAAGCATGAGCCGTCAGCGGATCAGTCATAAGCGGCTGTCTCCGCTATGGAGGGCGCTGCTGGTCGTCAGCCTTCGGCTGTGGTGCGGCTGGAGCTCTGCGGCGGCCGGCCAGGGCGACGGGGCCCCCGGCTCCTTGGAGTGGCTTCTGTCGGATAAAGGACCCTTCCACCGGTCACTGGAGTTCCAGGAGGCGCTGGAGAGACACCAGCAGGGTTTCAGCACCCGCTACAAGATATATAGGTGAGAGCTCCCAGTCTGGAGGACGTGCAGCTGTTTTTGCATGTCTGTGTGGGGTTTTTTGGGCGTTTTAGTTTTTCTCATTAACACAGCCAGGAGCATTGCTACAAAGTTTTTATCTGAGGGCAGAAATATCGGGGCCACTTAGGATCGTGATTTCAGAGGTTGTGGGTTCAGAATTCTCATATTGTTTAAATTACTTAAATGTAGGTTTAGGATGTTTAAAAACGAAATAAATCGGCTGATTTTAAATAATAAATGTATTTATTTTTACGTTTTCTCACTGTTTCCATTAGTGTGTTTGCAAATAAAAAAAAATATGATTAGTTGCAGTAACTGTATGTAGGTTGGTGATAGTAATCACACCTGTTTGTGTAATTTAATCTAATTTAATTAATGCACTTTTTTTCTCAAGGGCAACATTCGTGTTAATTAGGATATGATTATTAACATCAGGATAGCAACATATCGTCGTACAAATTTACATCCATATTGCCCAGCTTTACCAAAATGGTCATTGGATTAAATTTATGTAAAGCTTTTTCTAGACATATTAGCCTTTTAAAGCCACCTAAGCCACTTGTCAAAATGTGTCAGGGGATAAGGGGCGGGGGGAATCAAACCCACAACCTTCCAATTGCAAAACAATTGTATTGTCCAGTGAGACTGGCGAGAATGGTTTGCTTACTAAATGGGTATGGCAAAAATAATAATAATAATAATGATAATAATAGTTGGATTTGTTTATTTAATCTAAAAAAATAAAATTTTCAGAAATGTAAGTAAAAATATTAAAGTGGTTGAACGGAAGAAGTAATGCAGCGTGCAGTGTCGGAATATCAAAGCCCAAATTTCAGTTCCACTATGTTTTATAATCATGTGTCACATTTTCACAGCACAGGATACAGCCCATAAATCCACAGACAAATAAAGAAAAACTGAACATTGCATCTCATTGAAGGTTGTCTGCTGCTTTCTTTAATTCACAATCAGAACTGCCAACCTCAGTCTATATAGACAGAGACTCTTTTGGAAAGTTTCTAAAGCCCAAACAAATCCCAAGACAAAAACACTGTGTTTTAGAAGTTAATGCATCTAAATGCAAATTTAGAGGCATCTATATTGTCCCTATCACATGGATTATCTAGCCAAGTGGAGCTCTTGTGAGTGCCTACAAATTTAAAGGGGTGCCTTGCATCACTGGCCACCCCCTCTTTTTTTGTCTCTGCTGATTTGAGCCACAGGACGTTTAATCAGCACAAGTAACCACTGTTGCGTTTGCAGTTAAACCTTGCTCTCCCTCATATGAATTGACAACGGCATCATATTAATGGCAAGCAGATAAGCAAACCCCAAGAACAACTGGAGTGATTGAAGTTGTGCCCCTTTGCTTCCAGCATTAAGAATTCTGAGTGCAAGCAGTCCTGCAATCCCAGCTAATTCCTTTGGATTTGGACGGAGGATATTCCAGGACATTCTGTGGCTCTTTGAATGACCTCTGCTGCTGGAAAGCAGGAGTTAATCCCCTTACAGTGCACAGAGCCGTGTACCCTTTCCGCGACTTCCTGCAGCTGCATTAGCAGAAGCTGCTGCCACCTTTTGTCTAAGTATTCCTCACAAGCATTCCTATGTATTCCTGCTCTGATGCAGCTGTTAGGAGGTCGCTGAAGCGTGCACTTCATATCCTCCATCTGTCACCATTTAGACTGCACACAGGCAAATAAGCCGGTCTGAAACGTCTTTGTGATTTAACATATTCACACATAGTCCCTCTGCTGTTAAAGCCCTGTGGGGTTTGGTTGAAGAATAGAATGATTCTTTTCTGCGGTGACCACCTCCAAGAGTTTAACCAAGTGGAAAAAATACTTAGCGGGCATCTGCAAGTGAATAAATCAATTTCTCAATTTTCCTATCTCAGGGATCTTTTAGGCTGTGCTACTAATCGTTTATTTAGACCTGCATTGTTTTCTCATTCTGTTTTTCCCAATGAGTCCGCCACCTCAGCTTTCTCAGGAGTCCCCTGACTTCACGCTCCTTCTCTTTGAAAATTCGTGAATAATCGGAGATAATTACAAAGATGCTGACTGCTGGGGCTGTCAGAGGCGACCGTATTGGCCCGCTGCCACCTTTCTTCCTGAAGGGTCTTTTTTTACACCGACCCTGTTTCCTTTAAGATGCCTGCTCACATTTCTGACCCAACGGCCACTTTGAGGATTATGGATTAAGCATTTTCAGCTTGACAGCAACATGAAATACAACTTTTAAAAAACTCTGCATTATACTTGAAAAAGATTCCTAAACATTAATCCTGCAGGTGCAACAAAACTTGTCGGCGGCACAGAGAAAGATGGCTAGAAACACATTTTAAATTGATTGGAATTTGACGACCCTTCTTGTTTGCAAGATTTATCTTTCCCTAAGGTATAAATATAGGCAGCAACATAACAAAGAACCCTGTCAGATTTAGTTGCTTGATGAGGCGAGACCTGCACAAACATCAAAGGAAGTTGAAAAAAGTCTCCATAGCTCAGGGTTAGAGAACTGCAGTAAAAGTGAGCTCTGTAGGTCACCAAGTTTCCACAACAGCCAACGGATGTCATCAACAAAGCAAATGGCTGCTTTAAAAGGATGACAACAGGGATTTCTCTTTAATTTTTTACAATTAGAAACCTGCTGAGCTGGCTAAACTTGACTTGGATTTGAACTAGGGTTCAATGCTGCGGTCGGAGAAAAACTCCCACTTAACAAGAAGAAATCTTCAACAGAATCGGACAGAATGTATATATATTAGAAACAGATGAAGGAAAAAAAAAAGGTTAATAGCAGGAGATTAAGAACGTTGCATTGCTGACACCATTACCATCCGATGTCTCCTCCAAGAAGGTGTCAAAGCTGACAGGTATAGCTTCTATGGAGACAATAACACGGAATGAATACAGAATGTTATCAGTTGAAATAACTGCAACTAACTAGGTTGGATAATAGAAGTAGAAAGTATCAAAGTAGGAGTATTGGAGCCTCAGCCTATAGCAGCATAACTAAAAACAGCTCAGGATAAGTTAACCCTTTAGAATGGGACCAGATTATGTTGTATTTGCCACCTCCTGTTAACAATAATCTTTTCACATTCCACAGGGGAGGGGACTACTAAAAGATCTGCCTCCCATTCTACTTTTAGAGATTCTAGGAACAACCTGTAAACCTGCAGTCTGAGAGCAAGGTGCACTATTAGAAACATAAGGAGTAGTCAGATCTCTAATGTATGATGGAGCTTGATTATTCAGGGTTGTATATGTACAAAGGAGAATATCAAAATCTATTTTGGATTTGAAACTAATGCTAAAATAGGCCTTAATTTTCATCAGAATTCTTTGGTGCAGCATTTTGGATAAACGTAGGGGTTTTAACAGCCATTTGTGGAGTTCTTGATCCTAAACAGTTTTAGTAGTCCAGCCTTGAAGTAATGGACTAATTTTTCATTATCACTCCTACTTTTTTCCATTTCAGAATCTCTCCTTTCAGAATTCAAAGGCAAAAGGTTTAGCTTTTCTTTTTTGTTGTTTATTTACAAGACATGACTTTTATTTCCTGGATTTACCAGGATTTTTGGATAAATACAGTTGGGTATCATCAGCATAACCGTTGAAATTTATATCCTGCTGTCTGATAATTTTACGCATAGGCAGGAAATATATAATAAAGGCAATGTACGTACCTTGTAGTACTCCACAAGTAACCCTAGAGTGTTTGGAAGATTTATCATACAGCTAAACGAACTGGAACATATTGGAAAAGTAAGATTTAAACCAGCCAACTGGTGTTTACTTGATCCATTCAGCATTCGGCAGAAAGGTTTAAATCTTTCTATAAGAATGTTATAACTGAATCAAAAGTAGCACTGAGATCTAACATAACTAGAACCGATACAAGTCCATTATATGACTTTAAGCAGAGCTGTTTCAGTGCTATGATTTATTTTATTTTATTTTCCTTTGGGATAAATAGAGTATTTTTGATTGATTTGATTGATGAGCTCCGAAACCTTAATGAAACTCTTCACACATTATTCCTCACATACTCACTCACTTAATTAGCAAAAAAAATTTCAAGGATTTAGATAAGAAAGGAAGATTAGATATCAGGAGAATATTTCTTAAGTAAGGTTTTAATTAAAACTACCTAACAAGCCCGGGGTACATATCAGTTTACTAAACAGAGATTAATCATTTCTAAAATAGATGTAGTAGGCAAAGGGAACTCCTTTTGGTTGAGATCGGAAATATGGCTAAAAAATGTAATTTCGGATTATTTATGCAGAGTTAATGTTTAATGCCATTTTATCATGCTTTTTTGTTTAATTATTTTTCCAAAAATGTTTTCTGTTTCAGCCAACCTTTTTTGAGTGGACCTTAATTCAAAGTCCAAATAAGCTCAAGATTTTAGGTGCTGGGTGCGACTGACGTCACTTTAAACCAAGGGTAGGTAATTCCAGTCCTCTAGGGCTGCCTGTTAGTTTTAGATGTGTCTCTGCTACAACACACCAGAGTCAAATAATCAGGTCATTAGCAGGACTCTGGATAGCCTAATTGATACTGAGGAGGTGATTCAGCTAATTGATTCAGGTGTGTGGGACCAGTTAGAAATGTAAAAGTTGAGGACACCGGCCATCGAGGACTGGAGTTGCCTACTCCTGCTCTAAACAATGGAAAGACAAGGAGTACATTGGTGAAAAAAATCTAGATTTTTCTAACATGAAAGCTCTATTAATGTTATAGAATATGTGAAGCTGTGGGTCTGGTTGCTATTACAATGGCTCTTGGACCCTCGTTAGAATGCAAGGCAACAAAAACTCTTAAATTGCTGGACATTATGAAAGAAAACCTCTTCGAGGTCTGTTCTGCTGATTCCAATTTGGATCTCAGAGCCTAAAAGAGAAATGGTGTGTTGGGTAGATGTTTTTTCCCCTCAAATCATTTGGATTTCCTTAGAAAAACCTGCAAATAGGTGAATCTGTGAATACTGAAGGGACCTTTCACTACAAAGAAGTCTATTGTACAAAGTTTTATTGATTTATTGCATCCCTAAACTTTTATTAAAATTCAAATAGTGTAAGACGTTTTTTGGTGTTCTTTGAGGGATTTACAGACTTTAAATGATGGACATTCTTTGATTTCATGCACTTTAAGTCTTTGCCAATAAGAGATAATTGATGGGAAATTGATCTATTTAGATCTCCTGCCTTTTGATGATGAATCTTCATTCAAATCAACGCTTAAAGGGTTTAACAGACATAGAATCAACCTTTGACTAAGCGATGCCATACTGGAAATATGTATTACTGGAAACAGGTAGTACCAATAACTCTGCATGCTGTGGTTTTGTGACAAATGTAGGGTTCTTCCCACTGAATAGATGTTAGTGAAATTGAAGGTTTGATATTTCAGATTTCAGAGATTAATCAACTGTAAAACAACATGAATGTACATTGTGCAGAGGTGCTAGTTAAAATAACAGCCATGCTTGAGATTATTTTTCTACAGCCTCCTAAATAACCCAAGGGATTCAAGTGCAGTTCTACCACTATGACCTCTGAAATGGGCCAAACACCACAGTGAACATAACAAAACTGTCGATCATGTGGCAGCATATGATTAAGCTGTCAGTTTGCTCTCCACAGCAGCATCTTTTATACAATTTTTCGCAGATTCCAAAAAGTTTTCTGTATCATGGCTGACTGCTTTCTGTGCACACATTGAAGCTTTAGTTTACCCAAAGCCCCACCTCCTGTCACCTCTGCTGTTTCCCACATGATGAGGGAATTGCTGTTGGCTAAACCGCCATCTGTCCAGCAGAGATGGACACTCATCCTGTCCTATTGTTCTGATGATTGCCTGTAATGACACACTCCACACGGTCTCAGTTCACCAATTATGTCTCGTTCTTCTCGTGGCACTGATATAATGGCCTCCCTGGAGTGGAGCGTGGGGTGC
The DNA here is from genome assembly GCA_032876305.1 of Orestias chungarensis. NCBI lineage: Eukaryota > Metazoa > Chordata > Actinopteri > Cyprinodontiformes > Cyprinodontidae > Orestias > Orestias chungarensis. The sequence goes on along the minus strand of JAVLVB010000434.1, from coordinate 171,427 downwards.
ATGTGGAAGAGGAGGCAGCGCTTTGGGAAAGGTACGCTAGCCAACCGAGGGAGGGTTAACGAGTGTCTAGAGTTCAACAAAGATTTTGTCTTTAGGCCATGAGAAAACAAAGATGTGAGATTTTGGTGGTATGTCTTTTGGAGGTTTGCATTACAACGAGCTTTATTTTCACCATCTTTGTCAAAGCTGAAGCTCAACACAGCAAATCATAGACAAATATTTCCTCACGGGGCTGCTGGTGACTTTTTTTTTTTTTTAAGGGAGGAAGGCAATTTGAAAAACATACAGGCACAGACAAAGCAGCAAAAAGCCCTGAAATGATTTTAGCTGTTTTTCTCAGCTGGGTTATTTTGTATTAAATATAAAACCTACATTTATTTGGAGTATAATTACTCAGAGGTAGTAAATCTTAATTTAAGCATAAATTTAATTTAAGAAAGATTTCTGGAGGTTAAATTGTTGGTAATGGTATATTTTAAATAAATGTAACTGAAATAAGTTTCCGGAAATGTATAGGTATTTAATCTATGGATCATTTTATTGATAGTTCTTGTGCAAATTTTCTGTAAAAGTTTAGAATGCTCAAAGTACTTTTCCTATCCTGTACCATTTCACAAATTCAAAAGAAAGTTTATTTTGTGACAATTACTCTGATGATTCACCTTGATGCTTAGGATCAGTATCTTGTTGTTAGACCTGGTAAAAACCCATTTTCACCTTCTAGGTAAAGCCCAATAAAATTTATATTACAACTTTCATGGTATTGCAAAAGTGTTCGGATGAGATGGGCCTTTGGAAAAGAAACAGCCTCACTTAAGACACATCCTCCACCATGCCTTACAGTGGGCATCAAGTTATTTACTCTATGTTTATTACAAACTCATTCAATCTTTTCATTAGTTCACCTATTTGTTGATTTTTCTGTGGGACCTAACTCCAACTAATTGTGATAACCTCATTAGGCACTTCTCAGTGTTGAGTGCTATTTTTGGGATACCCCTGCTCTAGACATTAGCTTCCACAGTGGACAGTTTATACATGCATATTTTGGTATATTCCATGAGTTCTAAGCATTTTTTAAAAGCTATCACAGGTATTTCTGGTTTACAGGTCTTTGTAGATGTCAATGGTCCATAACTCCTATGAATATGTGACATAGCTATATGATGCTAGGCTCCTATTTTCTAGTGTCTGGGGTTGTACTAACTAGGGTTTGTTTCAGGTACCATCTGAGGTTCTGCAGAAATAATATTTGTTCAAGACCGTACCCCAATGCTGATTCTTTGCCCAAAGACATCATTTACATATCTCCCAACATCAATCATCCCCTCATCCCAGTCACCAACCTCTTCAATCTCTTCAATCATTGAAACCCTAAAATCTATTTCTTTGGCATGTTCCTTGCAAGTGGAGTGTTGTGGGAATAGCAAAATCATTTGTTATGTGGGGTTTGTGGTTTCGTGTTTTTTTTTCCACCTTGCAATAAAACGTGCTTGAAAATGTTATGATCGTATCCCACAGTTCCACTTTAAGTCTTTGCAGAGTTTAGCAAGCTCTGCATTTATGTTTGTGATGGTAGGACGAAAACGTTGGTATTATTATTAATATTAATTTATCTGTTTTTCATTGCCTTGCTTCACTGTTTTGGCTCGTAAATAGCATCTAATGGTTGTCATGGTGATTTGGGAAGGGTCTAGATGCCACTCTTTGCTGTAGTTCTATAACAGTAAGGTTTACAGTTTTTCCATTCTCCTCGCTGTGCTTAAATATGGGTCCTCATCTAACCGGGTAACTGGTGGCTAGATAAAAAACACAGACATAAATTTGTAAAAAATTTATTAATTAATAAGAAAGTTATAAGATACTTACACTATTTAAAGTTTTCGTCTGTCCAAGATTTGTGCAGAGAAACAATGCGAGCTGAGGTTTTTCTCTCTCTAAAGTACATTGCAATCATATATTAAAATATTAAAGGAGATTCTGGGTGATATCTTCTGCTCAGTGTTTGAAAGATGTGAGATATTAATCTTAAAGTAAATGTTCTAAATGCAAAGGAGAAGACTTCACTGGTGGAACTAAATAAAACAGTATGCAGGATTTAAAACCTTTAGAGAGGTTCATTTATCTTTTGAATGCCAGCTCATCCCATGGTGCTCAGCTTGTCCAATAGGCAAACATTTTAAATTAAGTACATGGCAGCTGGTATAAAAACTCTTTTAATTTGGTTGCTTCTTTAAAGTTTAATTATGTTTCCTTTTTACACTAAGATTATGCAGTTATCTCACCAAGAGATAAGAAAACATATAAACATGACTTAAAACATTGAAAATGGATGGTCTTATTTGTGGCAGCCAATTTACCATTTTTGTCAAAATTAGATTTTCCTTAGATGTGTCAAGATATTGACTTGAAGCATTCACTCTTTCCAAATCAGGAAAACAATTGATAGCTTGCATTACTTTACTTTTTATAGCTTGCGTTGACTTTACAGCAATCCCTCATACTAAACATGCATGTAGCGACAGTGGAGAGAAAAAACACCCCTTTAACAGGAAGAGGCCCCCAGCAGAACATGACACAAATAGAAGCAGAGGAAACTGGAAAAAACAGTTAATAGGAGCAGATGGAGAATGTTGAGTTGCTGGCAGCACCACCAGCCGATATCATACTCCAGAGAGCTGTGTCAGCTAATAGAAACGTTGGCCAGGTGAAGCTGACATTTTGCCTTGCCCAAATAGGACTACGTAAAATATTTCTACAGAGAATGATACGCTAATGTCAGAAAGCCAGTAACTTGACCATTCTCTAGTAGAAAATAAGTGAAAGTTAAATAAATCATAAGAGATTATCTACCTTCACCAATTCAGACTAATGACAAGCCAACTGGACATTCAAAATTCCAATACTTTTTTATTTATGAAACCACTATACATAAGGTCTATTGGTTAGTACTGATGACAACACGGTTCAGTGTTGCTCTTTAGACTCAAGCAGCAAAATTCAGAGTTAGCTTTTTTTCTGTTGCAGTAACACAATGGACTTCAGGAAGTAGTATTTAGGATGAATACAATTTCCCATCACTTGCTGACATTTACTTGCAATTCTGTCAGGCTATCGGGGATCATTGTTACTATGTTTCTGGCATTGAGCATATAATTTCAGCTCATTCCTCTCTCTCTTTCCCTTTTTTTTTACATTAGTTTGAATCTACATATTTCCATTAACCTTAAACTTGCTGGTGGTACACATGACGTTCCCCACTGATGGTACATTTAAGGACATTTTTATTCTTTTGTGTTATGAAATCTTTGCTTTTGAGTCATTTGTGCAGTTCTCTTACTGCTTATCTTCAGTTTGCCACTGTGTGCTTCCATTTGTCCCTCAATTTGCTGGTGATAAAAATAAATGTTACCATTGGGAAACAAAAGAAAAAAAGGTTCATTCCATATTAAAATAAATTGTGTTTTATACCAAACCAGTATCTGGTGAATACCAACCACATTTTCAGTAGTAGTATTAAAAAGGACAAACAGCTAATTTGCTGAATATTTTCTGTAATATTTAAATACAGAAGAATGGCAGGTTACTACTTGTTTGTTGTGTTACATCACTATTCAGTAAAAGAGTGAGACATCTGCGGATAAAAATTTTCTTAACTTTTACTGCAGTAGAATGGATTGGATGGGAATTGGCATACGACATCCTTTGACATATACTTTTTTCCATTAGTCTGCCTCATAGGAGGAATACTTCTTAACAACACTTCTGGCTGTTTTTCGCCAAGTTAACAGAGTTTAAAACGTCCAGTGGAAGTAGGCTGATGGGCTGACTGTAAGTGCGGTGTTTCTGCTGAAGGAAAGTCAACAACTTTTCCATTTTCTACCAATTTTGACACAAATTGGTATCGTAGAATAGAATAAATAGAATTTTTAGTGTAACTGATGTCAAGAAATTGATTATTTTACCAATTCTAACTCAAGCAACTGGGGCCTGATGCTGTTCTGAGATCATTTTGGAAAACGTGATAGTCCTAGGAAGTTGTATGTATCGTCTATTTTGGGCTAATTGTAATTGCTGTTTTTTAAAACTTACTGGAATCCTAAAGATTTTGCTTTTTATATTTTTTTCTGTGTATTTCTCTACATGGGGACATGATGTTGTCCTTGTTGAGGTCTTTTAGCTTCTTATGTTGACAGACAGGTTCTGTTTAAGGGATCTCTTGATTCTTTGGTTCTGGATTTAGCTTTGGAAAATTAAAACAAGAGTCAGCTTTATTTGAATACGTACATATTTATTTTCTTTGTGTTTTAAATCTATTTTTCACTCGGTTACTTATGTGAATAAAAAGAGAAATAAGTACAATATTAAATTAGGCACGTTTCCCCTTGCAGAAGTATTTAAAAACCTTGAAACTTACATCTGATTCAGCTTTATTAGTCTGTCACATAAGACTCATAATACCATCAGGTCTGTGGGTTTAATGTGAAACAGCATAATGCTACTTTAGAGTGCATGTTAATACATCATGTCCTAATAATGTGTGTTCCCAGGGAGTTTGGTCGATGGAAGGTCAACAGCCTGGCGGTGGAAAAGCGGGACAGCTTTGGTGGCAGTGGTGGTCTGGCTTTGCCCCTTGATCCAGACTTGATGCAGACCATCCGCCAGCTGGGGAGGCGGCCGACCCTTGAGATGATTACAGACAGTCTAATCAAGAAATACGGCACCCACCTTCTTCTCTCCGCCACACTTGGAGGTATGGAGAGCAGCCCGAGCTTCAAAGCAGGCCTGATTCCCATGGCTTCTAATGTGATTTTGTTCTGTTTCGCCATCATATATGGCACTGATTTTACCGTCTGCTGCCTGCTAAGCAATATACAAACAATTTCCCCGAAAAGAAGGTTTGGCTTCAAAATACATCCAGTCACTTTTTTAGGCATACAACAAAAACAGTTGAAGAAAAAGCAAAACAGGATGTGTGTTTTTAATTGTTACATCAGTCTTCAAAAGCAGAATTTGATTCTTGTGTGTCTACAATAATTTTTCATTTAAAACCAGATAGTAGATAAATGCAGGCACAAGTGTACAATCTCATTTTGACTGTAACTAACTAATTATTTTTCCATATTTTCTTGTCACCTGTGACTCACCAAAACACACCTCTACATTGATGCAAGAAATAGTATTTATTTCTCATTTTAACAGTCTGTTTATTTTATTTGGTACTGTAGTGGATATTTTGTAATTAAAACATTGAATAGTGTCTCAAGACCTTTTGCTGATGAAACCAGTATACTTAGTTCATACTTAATAAAAATTATTTCCACTTTTGAGGAAGCCTTGACCCTACTAACATTCTGAAGTAGTAATTAATTTTTGCTATAATGAATAGGCAGTCGGCTGCAAAATAGATCAAGTGGAGTTACGTGCTGTGATTGATGAGACAATGCCTTGGATTTGCTAATAAACGTCAATTTGGACCTTTATTTCATTCTTTAGTTGTTTTTATTAAATACTTAATTATACTTCAGTCGATTCCATACTGTTGTAGTTGGTATTTTTTAAATTTTTTGATTATCTATTTTGTTAAAATAAAACTTGTTTAAAGTTGTATCTTTTTTTGGATCTTAAGCCCTTCTGCCATCATTCAGCATTGAGGAGATTCATCCTGGAGTCTTCAGTCTTTTCATTGTCTAGAAAAATGCACCTTTTTCCGATTGTGTAAGGCTATGAAACCCTCCATCTTTGTGACACTGTACTCTCTGCCTCACTATGTAGATTTTCAATGTTCATTAATAGCCAATCAGAAAGAATAAATACGTCACATACTTTTATTAAATATATCAAACACACTGGGTAATGTCATTATGTGTAATCAATCAAACAGTCATGGAAACAGTGCCAGTATTGGGCTTATGTCTATTGTTTGCCCTAGTATATAAGAGTATGTCAGAGTTGAGGCTCTGAACAAGCTCAATATCCTCCGTCTTGCGTATTGTTCAACCAAAGCTGAGTGAGATTTTTATTTTGCCATGACAAAATTTAGAATCAAACTAAACATTCAAATAGCTTAATTTTTATTATTAGTATTGTTAGCATTTTCCCCATGTTGGCACACTGCCTCACCTGCCTGTCCTAACTGACCAGCCTCTTTTTTAAAGGTGAGGGGATCAAGCCACTTTACTGTTTGCCCAACTCTTTAACTCAAAGTAAAGATGTTTTGAAGATCCCACTCTCTGTCACCTCAGAGTTGGTTCCGTTTAGCTCACCCGTCCGGTTTGGGAATTAAAGTGGTTTCATCACACGGTGATCTCCATTGAGTTGGCCTAGAGGTTTTTACGTGGTATATTACAGCTGGAACTCTCTCACTTTTGCAAGCACCTGCCCTATTCTGGTGGCAGGGGGCTCTAAACTACAAGTCAGCCGCAGAACCGTAAAAAGGCTGCTGTCATGATGTCTTTATTCGTTGCTCCAAACCAAAACCAAACACGGGTTTGTTAAAGCAAAGCTTCAACGTTAAGCCAACACCATAGGAATTAAAGAACTCTATTACTGGTGATTTTCTGGGTATGTTTCCTGAAAAGAAGCTCTTGATACCACAAACTTGAGAGGAAATAAAAAGCTGTTATGAGGAGAAGGTGCAGCCGGTAGTGTAATCACCAATCAGGAGACTCGAGTGTCAACGGCAGCTGCAGACTCACTGGCAGTAGCTAAGTTATTCATAGTTGTTAATTTCTATTGCGCTGACAACATCATTGCCACGATGCATTCCCATTGAAACCTTAAAGTAAAATTCATATTCAAAAATTCAAAGCAAAACTTCTATCACATAGTGAACGAGTTGGATCCTTGATACTGGAACATTTTCTAATAATCAATCTTTACGCTTCACTTTAAACAGAACGTCCTCTTGTGTGTAAGTTTTGCCACTGACACCACCTTTGAAAGTGTTTTCCTGAAATACTGAACAGGCTGCATTATTTTTGTTTAGCTAGGAGATGTAAGCAGATGCTTGATCTATGTGTAGGTTTGGAAAGATTTTATATATTTGAATAATAAAAATGTCTATCTTAACCATATGAAAAAAAGAATGGATTTGGGTATATTTGCTGAGAAATGATTAAAGCTAGAGTACAATAAGCACCAAGTAAGTACTGAGTTTCCACTGAAATGAGAGTGCCTCAACAGTATGTGTATTTCCTTCAGCAAGTCTTGTTTCTTTTCAAGCTTTCATAAAACTTAAAATAACTAAGAGTGACCAACAAAATAGCTTTCTACTATCCAACATCTTTTTCTCTGAGAGAACCAGCCCTGATCTGAGATCCGTATTGTTTTCTTTAATTTTTACTTTCTGTCCATTATGATTAAGATAATCACAATCATTAGGGTAACTTCATTAGTGATCTCAAATAACCTCTATTTATTCATGAGGAGTCTAATAGATGCAGAGACCTTGTTTGTGTCTTTTCCTCCAATCATCCAAGCCATCAGTCCCCCCCCCCCCTCCACAACACTTAATCACCACTGCGCTTTTCTATCTGAAAAGATACTAATGAAAGGTGATTAGAGCCGCTCTTTCTGAGCTAATGAACCACTCTGTCTGACTGTCACCAGGGGAGGAGTCTCTGACAATATTTGTGGACAAAAGGAAGCTCAGCCTGGAGTCGTCGCAAGCGGGGGCCGAAGGCAGCGGCAGGAACTCCAACATGACGGGGGCAGTGACTCTGGAAGCCCTCCACCAGCTGGCTGCTTCCTACTTCACAGACAGAGAGAGCACCCTGCGCAGGCTCCACCACCTCCAGATAGCATCCACCGCTATACGGGTATGTGAAAGTATGAAAACCACAGTAGCGGCCTGCTGGGAAATAAGACCACCACATGCTCATCGCCTGAAGGCAGCTGCGTTGCTCTCCTGCCTGGCGGTTTGTTAGCCTCAAGCATTCACACTAGGGAATGGCCAGATGCAAAATGTTGATACTGAGCCTGCTTGTCTTTTTAGTGGGGGAGGGAATAAATGTTTCAAGAAGTAAAAAAAAAATCTCTGGAACTGATCAATAAATAAATACATACATAATGGTGAAAACTGACCCAGCATGAGGGAATATATCCCTCTATGTATAAAAAAATGGCTTAAATTGGGCTCTCTCTCTTTAAAAAACACCTCTGCTATGCTAAATGTAAAGAAATTAAGATATGTTTAGTGAAAAATGACATATATCAAGCTTGCACAAATGTACTATACTAGTAAATGTACAAAATAAGGAGTTTTTTGTTTTTTTCATCAATCAGATGAAGAACTTTGGGCGAGATTTCTTTGTGATAAATCAGTTCCCATTCTCCTTTAGTTTATTACTTCAACATAATGGGAAAATAATATTTAGAACCAAAAAACTCTCTGTGCAGCCCTCACTTTAAAATCGGTACAATACACTTTCTTGATTAAAATGCCAGAACAAGTTGTTAATCCCATAAACCGTGGCTAAGATTAGTCCTGCTGCTAATTTTCTTCGTCTGCTAACGTCTTTATGTGGGTCCTTTAATAATCACCCCGAAGACACAGCCCCTAAACTTTAATATGAATCACTTTGGTTATTCTACTTCAGTTCCTAGATGGGTTAACACTAAATAGCCCACCAACATAGAAGGACAAAAAGGGAAGGCTATATTTTGGTCTTGCAGCACCTAGCAGAGACAAAAAACAAACTCTGAGTTTGACCTAATTAGTAAAAAAAAAAAAATAATAATAAAGATCACTTTAGCAGTTCCATCCAAGTGTTCTGGTGGTTTTGTTTAAATCTAAATTTTTGTTTTGTCAGAGAGGGCAGCTTGTTGTACGGCATCTAGGTTTAACTACAGCTGCAAGTCTTTCAAGGTATGTCTCTCCAAACTTGATATATATGGCAAAAGCATATCAGACAAAAGCAAAAAAGTAATCAAATACTTTAAGCGAGTCACTATAAATATTACCCCATTGTCCCTATTGTCTCCATTGTCCTCTACCCTTCCCGTCACTGACACCTTTGTACAGTCAGATACTTGTGATTGTTTAAAAAATGCTGCCCTAACTAAGGGATGGAAAACAGACCAGGTAAGGAGAGCTAAGCTTTATTCAACCTTATCTGAATTTTTTATTTTTAATTTTGCAGGACACACCACAACAGATAACACATTGGAAACATTAGAAACATTTCTAATACATTACAAAAACCTGACTGAGTTTTGTACGCTGTAAAAATTGCTGTATTTTTTTTACAGTCACCACTTTGTATAGTTTTTGGTTATTTTGTTGTATAGATCCAGTTTATTATTCCTAAACATATAACTTTCATCTACAACTAAATGTAACATATTAAAATGCAGGTTTATTTCCTAAATTTAATATAAAATAAAAAATGTAATGTTCCAAAAAGGGAATAATAAAGAACAGGAATTCAAAGGTGGTTTTCTGTACTCATATTCATCTAAACCAAAGTTTTTTATTTATGACACTTCAGAAACTTAACTGGAGGACAACTTAGACTCACAAATCCTTTAATACCAGCTCAGGGACTTTCTACCCGTAGCTTATTTAATCAGTTAGATTAGAGCAAATGCTTATTTGGCCAGAAAGTTGCATCTCTTGTGACTACAGGCGAGCATCTGTTTTTCCCTGTTTTCCGCTGTGATGCAGTTCACGCTCCCAAAAATCTCAGTGAAAGATACAGAATTGATTGATTCCAACCAGAATCTCATGAATCACATCTTTGATCTGGTGTAGCTAACATCTAGCTGTATAGCATATTAATAAACATACAATACAAGCTTTTTGGAGACATTGCCTGCTCCGTGGCAAACTGTAATCAGCAGAGTGAGGAGGCAGAATGGGGCGGCAGTTGTGTATCCTCCCGTACAAAACACCAATCATCCATTTTATCATCTGAAGTGGCTATTAGAGCGCGTGCATTAATGTGCCCGGGGGGCAAACGTAGATGCTAAAGTGAGTGTCCACTGATGAAGACAAGTGCCCGAACCTAAAATGAGAACGTGTTAGCGTGGTTATGCATCAACTTGATGGATTAAAGATACAATTTCATTCATTTCCAGCCAGCCTCACTTCCATTCATTTGCCACTTTGCAACGGGCTCTGGGTTTCAGGCAGACGGAGGATCAGGGAAAATGAGAGCAGGAAGATGAACGGTATGTTTTATGAGGGATGTAAAGCAGCACCTGCAATGCACGGGCCTCCATCAAGATTCAGGGAGAAGTAAGAAAGATTCATAGCCAAAAAAATATGCTAATATAGATCCAGTAATTTTCCTCAATTTCCTGCTTTAATGTCGAGACTAATTCATATTAGAGACAGTTTCTTCACACTTGTGAATTAGTTTAAAGTTTGGTGGGATTTTGCCTTATTTTTACCCCCAAAATATTCTGTTTTGGGACGAAAATTTCTTTAATTAAAGACCTTTATATTATCACTTTGATAGTGTTATTCCATTACAAAGCCCTTTGAGGCACAATATGCTTTTTATGTGCTAATATGTTCTCTTGACCTGCTTTAAAAGAACAAAAAAGTTAAGTGTACACACAGCGTTTCGGTAGCAGTCAAAGAGAGAAAGGAAAAAATCCCTGATCTGATCTTTCTCTCCATGTCGTTTCAGGTGACTGAAACTAGAACAGGACCTCTTGGGTGCAGCAACTATGACAATCTGGACACAGTCAGCTCCGTTCTGGTTCACAGTCCTGAGAACAAGGTTCAGCTACAAGGTAAACATAAAGCAAGAAAAACTGTGTGAGTGGCTTAGACAGAGTTAACACAACAAGCTGGCGCCTTTCTCCAGCAGTCACTGGCGACAGGCAGGCTACAACCTCGAAATGTCGCTACTTCTAATGTGAATCATGTCCGTGTAAATGCAAATTAGGAAACACTTGATAATGATGTCGGTCACGTCATGTTGTACTTGTCTGCTCAGATCCACAGCTAAAGTTACATCAAGAGCCAGTGATTTTGTGACTCCCAGTTTTTCCCATGTTACATGTGGAAAAACACATGCTAAAGATTCCCTCACCAACTGTTGATTTGTATAGATTTGGGTAAAAGCACACACTTGTGAATTTCTCCCCTGATTGTATGGTATAGTGTTCGATAATGTAGAGTCTAGTAATTTAAATGCTTAGATTAGGCAGAGATGTGTAGATACATGTGGCAGATCATATATGGAGACCTTTGAAAGCAAACGAATACAAAAGCAAGCTTCTGGATAAGACAGTTCCCAAAGTTTCACTGCTTTGTCATCTTCATTTTTCAGAGTAGATGACTGAAATAAAGTGATAGAGATATTTCATGTCCGAGAAATGCATCGCCTCACCAAGAAGCTCTACTTATAATTCAGGTTCCGATTGAAAAAGAGTGATGATTTAGGATATATTGCCACAAGCTTTAGTCTGATCTGATCCTTGCCCTAGCTCTCAAAACACATGGAAGTAAAAAGTATCTCAGATAACGACACTTTTACTAGGAAAAGATTTATTCAACAAAAATAAACTTTAAATACTCAGCTCATTATGCTTGTTTAACTCTAAAGAGCAGAACGGCAAGATTTGACAATGATTTGTTTAAAAAAAGCTCAAGAACTACTACCACAGTAACCTATTTTCTCTATTTATTTTTGCTAATTGCTCCTGGCTGTGTTACGCTTAGCTGTGTCTTACGTCCTGGTCTTTTTCATTTTACCTACTTGTACATATTTGCTTGTGCATGCATGTTTTGCACAGTGGACGATGGGTGTGGCAGAGTCACGACTTGGTGGGATCCAAACCTTCAAGTGTCTTCTAAAAAAAAAAGCAAAAGATGGGGAGGGATGCAACAAATCCAAGAATGCACCTAAATGCAACTAAATCACCTCACGACAGAAACAATTTATTTCAAAATGACTGGGTCACAGCCAAGAGAGAAATGGGACAGAAACACCTATGGAATCACCTAAGAACATGGACAGGTGACATCCTCACAGTGTGACAGGTGGGAAGAAGATTTGCAAAGTAGAGTTGGTTTAAATTCAAAAGTTGCTCTAAAAAATATTCAAGTGTGTGGGCTCACTGGATGTAGCTTTATTGCAGGGTTTTTTTTTTGTCATTCCAATGCAGTTGTTTGTTATGTAGTTGAATTATACAGGCTAAATGTCACATTAAATGTAGGAAAAGCTTCAAAATGATTTATGGTAGTCCTTCAGATTGCTGAAATGTGAAAAGGCACCCCACGTTAAGCATTATACCTTTTTTTTTTGCACTTTTAGTGCACATTTCAGCAACATACTTGCTGGTTTATGTGTGTAATTGCTTATAGGCCGTCCGCCGCCCTCAGTGGGAACGAGTCGTGCCGTCTCTAGTCATCTTGTTAATCATGAAGCTTGCTGTGGAATAATTCCGAACTCTGCGAAAAATAGCAAAGAGGCTTTTTTTCCAAAATGTCACAGCTCTTGCTTTAAGACACTTGTAATGCTCTTTTTGCTTTTCTTATTGACCCAAAACTACTTCATATCAGCCCGTCAATTCTTACTCCCAAATGAGAGACCTGTACCTGAAAACTGCCGACATAAGTCTTTTATTTTCTCGCCTTTTATTTTCATCTGGCTTTAAATCAAATTTGCAAAAAGATGTGACTCGAAAGGCATTCTGTCCTTTTGTGTGAGACCTACTGTAACACTGGACTAATGCACATCTATCAACTCTCTGAATAAAATAATGACAATCTGTATAATATAAATAATCAGAATATTTAGGTTTAAAGTCGGTTGTGTTGGTGTTTTTTGTGCCCACTATCTGAAACTAAACCTCAGAGGAGAAATGTGTTATCCTGGTTAGTGTTCATACTTCAACATGTTCCAAACACAATTACAGAGGACTCATTGAAAAGTTACGTTTAAAAGGTAAAACTCTTATTTTACATGTCCATTAGGTACAGTCACATTTTTCAAGGGTTCATTTCAGCTGCTTTTCACCGTAATGGCTTACCGTTAATGAAACCCATAATTCAGTTTCTAAGGGGGAAAAACAAGTACATAAAACTAATAAAAAAAACGATTGCTCCTGCAGAGATCTACTCCTACAGAAAAGTATTGAAATGTGTTATGCAGTGTATGCACCAAGGACTGGCTTTTGGATGAATTAGTCCATGAATGCTGCAACATTATGTGGCCATTAATTTGCTTATGAGATTGAGTGCTATTATCCATTGCGAGCTTGTGAAGGTGCATATCAACAAATCTAATGCTTTTATAAAATTTTCTTAGAAAGACTTATATTTTAAGCCTTTATTTCTGTTTCTTTTTGATGATTATGATCTTAAGCTAATGCAGATACAATCAGTTAAATAAGCATTAAGAAATGTGGGGTTGCTATAAAGTTTGTCCATGACCCAAATATATTGTACATTATTTGCATTCAAAACTTGGTTGGGGTTCATTTTGCAGGAATTACTACATCAGTATGGTGAGGCTTGGAGGCAATCAGCCTGTGGTACTTAGATTTTATGGTAGGCGAGGTTGCTTTGAAAATGGCTTTCAGGACATCCACATTCCTGGGTGTTGCTTCTCTTTCCTTCCTCTTTATAATACCTTTTTGTTCGGATCAGGCCAATTTGCTGGCTAATCATGCAGATAACACCATAGTCACAGAACCAGCATTTGGTAAGTTTGGCAATGCTGGAAGGTTACAAGAACTTATGGAAAATTTTAATCTCCATGAAGCTTGCCATCAAAAGGAAACTTGAAGTGATGTCCTGTTAACTCCAGAAAACACAGTGGACCAACACCAGCAGATGAGATGGCACCCCCTAAAAAAATCCCTGATTGTGGAAACATCTCACTGGATCTCAAGCAAAATCAATTCATTGCCTCTCCAGTCGTCCTTCAGATTCTGTCTTGATTTCCAAATGAAAATCAAACTTTACTTAAATATAAAATGGTTATTTTAGACCACCTAGTAACAGTTCATTTCTTTTTCTCTTTAAAATAAGCAAAGCGTGACACTCACTCATTTCTTTTATACTTTATTATTGCTCTCGAAGCTCCAAGTTTATCTTAGGTCCACACCTTGTAAATCTTCACCAAATTCTTATATTGGATTTGGTTGACAATCCTCTCAAAGTAATAAAACCCTGATGTTCCCTGAGAACATTTTCACATCTACACTTTTTTTTTCATTCAGGTTTTCACTCATATGCTTGGATAAAGCCAGCTTCCTAAGTTTATATCTTTTCTGGCCTTACTCTCTTTAGAAAGCTGTTAAGTTGCCAAACTTCCTGTTAATTGTTTCGCCAAAACATGCTTGTATAGATTTCTACATTAAAATGCTAAAATTACCTTTATATAATGTTCTGAAAAACTGAAGGGGGTTAATTACCTCGTGAATAATGGAAAAAACCTTCTTTTTTTTAACTCATTTTAAGTATATATGTAATATGTTAACATTGTTTTTTTCTTTTGCCCACTTTAGGGTTGCAGGTCATCCTTCCAGGTTATCTACAAAGCCGTTTCATACAGGCGGCTCTCAATTACATTGGCTGCAAATCAGAGGGTCAGTTTGTTTGCCGAAACAACGACTGCTGGTGCGAGTGCAGTGTGGACTTCCCTCAGTGCAACTGTCCTCACTCTGACCTCAATACCCTGGAAAACAGCCTGCTGCAAACCAGAGATGCACTGAGGCTGTCCAACAAGGAGTTTGAGGAATCTGGTGAGTAACAAGTTAATTTTGACCCTTCCAAATGGAACCTGAAAATGTCATCTTGAGTAGTGCTTTTAGGGGTAAAAAAAATGTGATGGACAAGTGGCTTTCAACACATTCCTTTCCTTTAAGGAAAGGTTGTCGCTTTCTCTGGTAAACACGAATTTCTACCTAGAAATGTGGGCACAAAAAGTTTTTTGATTCTTTTTTTTCCCATAATCCAATCATGTTGTAAAGATAGCAAATAGATTCATACTTAGATTTGAGAGAACAATTAACTCTTATTAATTGGTTTGATACTTTATGTACTCAGTTAGCTACTAAAAGTCAATTTCTTCAAGCCATAATAAGTAGAACAATAGGACAAAAAGTGAGAAGTACAACGTGTTCTCTGACTTTGTAAAAAGGGTGAAACCACCCATTTCAGTGTTATATGTTATTCCACCAGAAAAATACATATGACTTGTGATACAAGATGTGAGATAATTTTTCTCAAGTCATCATGTTACATAATGAACAGTTTGAAGGCATAAATCATTCATTTCCTATATAGCTAAAAAGATTATCTCTGCATGCATATGCTTCTGATGGAAAGGCAGCAAGGGAAGGAGCAAAAAAAGAGAATCACATGATGGAGTTAAATGTTAAAATTACTTAAAAACTGGGACATCGGCTTAGATAGTTTTAGTGAGTTACATAATTCTGAGGGAAACAGGAATGCATGTCTTCCCTAATAAAGTGTCACAGTGATTCAGACATCCATCACAATCCTGTATCGTGAGCTCACGTATACATTTACATTTATGTATTTAGCCAACGCTTTTATCCAGAGCGGCTTACAAAAGAGGGTTAAACATTGAACTACAACAACTTTACAATTTATAAGTTACCTGCAGTGTCCTGGAAGGGCATTTCACATTACCTACAACATTCAATTAATACACAAAAGTGCCATACATTGAGTGCTGTAAGCTAACACAAGCTAATAAGTGCATTCAGAACACAGTGGGTGGGAATCGACATAAAGCTTTAAGCGGGTCTTGAGGCAAATAGTGCAGGGTTTGCCCTCTGTGTTTGGAGGGAAGGAAATTTAGTGTAAAAATAATATTAGCAAAAGTTCTGGGCGGGAGTTGAGTCTGTTGAGTTTGAGTTCTATCTATCTATCTATCTATCTATCTATCTATCTATCTATCTATCTATCTATCTATCTATCTATATATATATATATATATATATATATATATATATATATATATATATATATGCCTAAATGACTGCAGAGATCATATGTTGAACATCAGAACTAACAAAATACTGGGCAGAGGAAATTCAAATCTAAAAACTTACCCACCGCAGTTTGATTTTTTTATAGCATCCGTAGGTGAATAGGCAATTAATATAAAAACAAAATTTATTACGGATAAATAAAAACTGTTTCAGCAAAGAATCCAAGGGACAATATTCATCCTCTGGTATGTGAAAGATTCACTACAGAAACAAACTTGTTGCTACTAACAGTGACGTAACCAGTTATTAGCTTTGGGAGGGAATTTTCTTTTCACAAAGCGGCAGGTTATCATCATCAGGTTATTATTTCCTTTGATCATCTGAAGTATTTTGTTGTGGAAAAAAACACAGCACTGAATTTGATGCTCACAGCTGAAATCTTCACTTTTTCTTCTACATTTGCTTTTCCATTTTGTATTCAATTTAAAAAAGGGAGAAAGATGAGCATTGCATGACTCTACAACTTTCTAAATCTGTAATTATGCATGACTAACGTACGGTATAATAGATTACAATGTGTCTTACTGGTTTATTTCGCCACTAGAATTATAGATTCAAAGTATATATAGTGTAGTTTTCCTGTTTGCCTGTTTTCTGCTGTTGTGTTCATTAACAGAAAAGTTTGTCTCTGTAGTTTAATTTACATTGATTCTGAAACTTATTGTTACAATGCTTGGGTTAGTTTATATTGTTCATTAGTTTCAACAGTGCAGCAGTTTTTCTGTCCTAAGGAAATAAATAACATTAATAGCAATCTATATATCCATTCTGACCCCTGATCTACAGAAGTCTATGATGCTTACCTCATGCGTGCTTATATAGTTACATTAGCACCTGTGCAGAGCTTCTACACTAATAAAATACAAAACAAAAACACAGAACTGCTCATTATGCATCTTTGCTTTAATATTTAAGACAGTGCTATACACACAGCACCACCGCAGAATGATCAACAGCGCCGCATAACACTGTTAAGTATTTACAGCTAATAAATATCCAACAAACAAGGGGAACCATCGTTCTGGGGTCCCAAATGGTAAAATAGGTATCTTTCTTCTAGAGAAAAAAATGGTTCGAGCTCAGAAAGGTGCTTGAAACGCAACGGAAAATAAATGCAGAAATGTACATTCCGCAAGTGCTACAGGAAGGATGGGGTGCTTTATTATAGTGTTAGTGTTGTGCCAATAACTACAGCTCAGGCATTACCCCAAGAAAAATATTTACGCACTAGCATTGTTATGACAGGGAATTTTGAAAAATAACCATACACCGTCATATCCCACATAGCCTTGGATACCTTGCTACAGTATACAGTAGTGTGTCTGTCAAATTTATTTAAAAAAAAAGCAGGTTGTTGCCAAAGCTGTCTGCCACGACTTGTTTTATAGTTTACATCTAGCAAGCACAACACAGGGGAAGAAAGGTTACATGGTTTTCAGTGGCTTAAAAGTATGGAATGCATGTTAGTTTAGTCTACTTCATCTGATACACCTAAATAAAATCCTGTGAAGCCATTTGCTGCCATAAGTCACCTAACTAGTATGTGGAGTGTATCAGTCAGCTTGTAAAAAAACAACTCTATATAAAGATTTAACATTGAAGAAAAATGTTTAAAAGTAAACTAAGAAACAGAAAGAAACAAAGGTATAGAAGTTGAGCAGGTGTGAATACTTGTTTGCCTGTTTTCTAACCCAATCAGGAAAAGAAAGAAGAAGAAAAAATATAAACATGTCGTCCTTTCTCCTTTGCTGTTATTATCTAGGCTGATCAGCCGGTTAATTGTCTGGGGCGAAAAAAAAAAGAAAAAGAAAAATGAAGGATAAATGTTTTTCCTGTTGTTAATTTTTTAACTTAGAGCCACAGGCACAGTTTTATTTATTCATTTTTGCCTTCATACCAGAGGAGTTCCGAGGCTTTGCTGGGAAGCTGCCAGTCCACTACGCTGTGAACTCGTCTTTCGTGGAGCACTTGTGGAGGATGGATGCTGGCCTGCTGCAGCGCTACAGGCAGCTGGAGGCCAGCAGCAAGCAGCTCCTCGCCAGAGCTCGCCGCACGACTAACAAGCTCTTCAGCCTCAGCAAGAGGTGCCGAAAGCCGCCGAGGATTATCCTGCCGAGGCCGAGGTAAGACACGGGACGGGGAAAGGAGGGGGAGGGATATGCGTGTTAACCCAAGCTGCTCCCCGGAACCTATAATTATGAGAATGATTTATGCATAAGGCGGAGAGAGAAAGCAGCAGAGCAAGACGATGCTTATTAGAAGGCACTTGAGGAGAAGTAGCCGGCGAGAGCGTTGAAAAGTGCTGACAGGAGCGAAGCTGCTTCCCCAGCCAGTAGAAGACAAAGGGGTTCATGTCTGGCAAAACACCCCAAATTTCGAAACCGTCTGCAGGTTTGCACACAACTGCTATAAATAAGGAATCTTAAAATATCTCCTCAAATATTTGATTCATTTCATAAAAATAATAAAAAATGTCAAAGTGCTTTAGCAGCGGGGACATATAAGTTAGTCACGTCTGTTCAGTCATTTCTGCCTTACTCCCACCTGGATGCTGTCTTTCTCACAAATTGAGTGACTCTTATCAACACTCAATACTGAAAGCTATTTCTGGCAGGTAAATTAGCTAAATAATACACAACCCATCAATGTGCTTCTCATGTAATCCTTCTGCCTCCTCACTCCACACTCTGACAGCACCTCTGTATAAAGCCACTTCTACTTGCAGAGATTGATTTGGCTTGGAGTATATTTCCTATCTACAAATTACATGTGTCTTTACACGTAAATAATCGATTTGGCAAATGTAATTGTTTTATACCCCTTTAACCCCCCTCCCGCTTTGGAAGTGACGTGCAGCATTTTAATAATCTAGAGGCGTATCTTAATATGAGTATTGTTAACAACCTTCCCTCTTGTGTCTGGAATGACAACCACTCACAAACTGAATTACAACCTGAAATCACTGAGCGGGGTCGGCGAGAGAGATTCAGATCTCTGAACTCCATGTGATATTCAGTTGTAGGAACGTGGATCGAAACCTTCATGGTATCTGTTTCCTTGCCCCTACGCAGAAGTGTGCAACCCTAAATAATGAAGAATTATGCAAAACAATGAGAGCAGAGTACCCCACAACTTGACTATAGAGAATTTGACATGCGTTGTCTGGAGAAAGGAAACATATCCTCACGTTTGACAATCCAGTGCAGATAGCAAGGAGAATAGTACCTAACTGGGTTTGTTTTTAAGTACTGTAGGTTTGTTCAAAAGCCCAAACCCTCAGGAACATTTTTTCCTATAGTTTTGTTTTTCTGTGTTTTATTTTTATTTTTTTATTTCTTAATTGTGAAACATCTTGTTGGCTCTTAGGCTACAGTATGAGCTGATTGTGAAGTTTCTGAAGTTCCTTCCTATTATATAATCATTATTATATAATAATTTGAGCATTAGAACATAATATAATCTAAAGAAGATAGGAAATATTCCACCTCAATTGTTATTTTTTTATGCCAAAGATTTATATATGGCACCTTGAAAAGTGAAAAGAAACAAGTCTGAAAGCAGTAGCTAGGAAATGTAACAGACTTGCACACTACCCAGGGATTTAATAGCAAGCCCAGCTTACCAGTAATTGGCCACCATGGACCATTTATGACAAGAAATAATCATTCATATCACAACAATTCCCTAACATTTTGGTCCTTGCTGTAGTTAAGGGTCTATTTCCTACTGGACTCTTGTGCTCAAAGGTAACTGGATCCTTAAATGTCAACAAGCAGTGGATGGGAGCTTCTTTACATATTTAACATGTGTTTTACTCACAGTGATCAACTTATATAACTCATATAGCTAAATCTATAGTTAATTTCCACACATGGGTTAAACATACCCATCTTGAGAGAAGGATTTGATTTATTTTATTCAGTGATATTTGGGCATCATCAGTTGTTTTTTAAAGACGACACATTAACAGGGTAAAATGCCAATTTTTTTAAATCTGAGACAATTTTTGCTTAAAAACAACTTTCTCTTTCACATAAATGGTCGGGCTGCTAGCTCTGCTAATGCTCGCCACTGATTTCGCATGATCTGTGTTGTGTCTTTGTCCCTCAGCCTTGGACAGTTGATTGATTTTTAAAGACGATATTCAACAAAAAACGTTATTGTTGTGGAACAGGACGTGCTTCCAACAGAGAGATTGTTTTTTTATACCTGTTAACTCTCAAAAATACTCACCCTCTTTTTCTTTGTTGAAGTTTGAGGAAAGTAAAAGGGTTCCTTTCCTTTCCTGTGCTTTCAATACGCACCCAAACCTCATTTAGACATGTTCCTTTTAGGTTTTAAGTTTCTAACAAAAAGCAGAAAAGTAATCTTTGTGCGATGGGGTTTCTCTGTTTTTAGAAGGACATGTTTGGGGCATAAATGGGTGGTTTTATTGTTTTGATTTTACTGTGGTGAATTGTTACATTTCCCGTTTAGTGCAGAACTAAATGCCAGCTCAGACACAGAGAGAGAAATAAACATAGCTGGAACAGTTTTTGCTATCTTAACGGGGAAAGTAAAGCAGGTTATTGTAGCTGAACTTGGTTCGTACTGAATCACTCTCATCTCTTTCTCAGGCCTCTGCACTTCTGGTTGAACTACGCTCTCTCCTTGTTGTACTGCAGCGAGAATAAGCAGGTTGGTGTTTACAGTGAGAAGAGCCGAACCTGCTCCTGCCCCTACGACCACCCGCCCTGCCAGGGCCTGGTCCCCTGCTCTGTGGGGGACGGTCCCCGCTGTGGCTCCTGTTCTGCAGAGAACCGAACTCGATGTTCCAGCTGCAACCCGGGATTCACCCTGACCCAAGGGGCCTGCCGCCCTGCCGTGCCCGACCCTACTGACCCTTACCTCGGGATGGAAAGCGACAGAGATTTACAAGATCTGGAGCTTCGGTTTTTGATCAAGCGGCGCGACCCGCGCCTCCTTGTGCAGGGCGTGTATGTGAGCAACGACGTGCGCCTTAACACCTGGTTTGATCCGTCTTGGAGGAAGAGAATGCTGCTCGCACTGAAGAGTAACCGAGTCAAATCCAACCGTGTACACATGCTCCTCGGACTCACCGTGCAGTTTTGCCTCACCAGAAACAGCACCCTGGAGCCGACACTGTCACTGTTTGTCAATCCGTTCGGGGGCAGCCACTCTGAGAGCTGGACCATGCCTATTGGTCAACACGGATATCCTGACTGGGAGCGGACCAGACTGGACATTCCTCTGGACTGCTACAACTGGACGCTGACTCTGGGAAATAGGTGGAAGAGCTTTTTTGAAACCGTTCACTTCTATCTGAGGAGCTATAGCAGGGACTCAGCAGGAGGAAGCAAGAACACGAGTCTGTACAACAATCACCCGGAGGACTCTGAGCCGTCCATCAACATCGGCTACATGAAAGTGAACAGCATACAGCTGTTCGGGTACAGCGTGCACTTTGACCCCGAAGCCATCCAGGACCTGATCCTGCAGATAGACTACCCGTACACTCAGGGATCCCAGGACTCTGCCCTGCTGCAGCTGGTGGAGCTACGCTACAGGGTGAACCGGCTCTCTCCTCCGGGGGCGCCTCACGTGGACCTGTTCGCCTGTCTGCTCCGTCACAGACTCAAGCTGACCAGCACCGACGTGACGAGGATACTCACTGCCCTGCAAGCTTTCAGTGCCAAACATCCAGACTACACAGAGTACGAGGCCAACAAACTGTGCAGCTAATGCCTCTTGATGTTTTTTACTCTCTTGATGCCACAGACAGACTTGTATCCATGAGCAGCTGGATGATATTGTGTCGTGTGTGGTATGTTGTTTACGGCTGTGCTGTACATAAACAATGTGAAAATAAATTTGATGTTGTTTTTCTTAGATTTCCAGTGCTATTTGTTGAGCTTCATGACAAAAAATATCATTTCCATAATAGACATTGCCTGTCAAAAGTATTCACACTAAAGATTCTATACATTTGTAATATTACTACAGCAAACATCAATAGCCTTAAATGGTTTTGGGAAATTTAAACATTATTATTATTATTAGTTAGTTAGTTAGTTAGTTAGTTAGTTAATTAGATAGTTAGTTAGTTATTTTATACAGGGGTAGGGTTAGGGAAACAATTTAAATCTGTCATTGGTTTTTGGTCCAGTTTTCCTCAGACGCTGCTTAATAAAATCCGGTATTGAAAAAAAAAACATTTGTAAGTTCAGACACCTTTAAACTTAACATAAATCAGCACAGATAGGATTTACCCAAGGAAAACATTTATTCCATACTCAAAAATCAACAGTAAAACCATGTATGATAACAAATGACACCTGGCGTCTTTTTGTCTTCTTCTGTATGACCATCGTTATGTGAGTTTGCATCCTCTCCCTGTGCATATGAGGGTTCTCTCCTGGTACTACGCCTTCCTCCCAACGGTCCAAAACATGGGTGTTATGTTAATTGTTCTCTCTAAAACACCCTACTAGTATGGTTGTGCGTCCTGTGTTGTCCTGTGATATACTGGCGACGTTTACAGAATGCACTACGCCTCAAATCAAATATTAGATGATGGAAAGATGTTTTGTCATAAGTAAATTAACTCCCTTGCCCTGGCAAGAAAAACCAACTTAACAAACACGGAGTTTGCCTCTAGAAAAAAGAACAGTAACTCTTAAACAGAGCCCTGTTAAGTGATGTCAAGCTGACCTGCGTTCTTTTTCCTATTCCACACATAAAAATGATCATTGTTCAGTTTGAAGTTCCACTCGTGTACCGTTACTGAATCAAACACCTAAACGACCTGCGGGTTTAATTGCAGTTAAGCATGTTTCCAGTATTGAAGCCCAACTTCAATGCATGCCCTCATTTTAAGAATCCTTTTTTTTCTTTTTTTTACAAAATCTATAAACCAAATGTAATTTCTTTCACGTCACACAAAAGCAGTTAGATTAAAACTTGGAGTGCTCTATCACATACAGGCCTAAGGAAACATACTTAAGTTAGATTCTTTAACATGTGAACAAGTTCAAGGGCTTTGAATTTATTTTTCAAGGCACTTGAAGTTGTTCAGTAGTTAACATTTGCAAAACCCTTCTTTCCCTAATCTATAAGGATCTGAAATTTTTTAAACATAACAACAAAAACACATAATGTTCAGATTTAATCGCCTCCACTGTTCCTCTCCTTCCCACTTGAGAGTCTGAGTGGTGCGTGCTGTGTTGTTTTTGCCCATCTGGAGCCTCAGAACACAAGGTCCCCATTCTCCATTCAGGGAGCAGCATCGCCACTGATTACTAAGTATATAGTCAGAGGAAGGACGGTTGGGAGTAACCTCCTTCGGTTCCTCCGCCGTCCATGTACGCCATTCACAGTTACTGTGATGGATGAGTGGGGCAGCTGCAGAGACATGCCCGGCATCAAACAACAGCAAAGCGAGATTATCAGCCACACGGATCGCGCTCTCACTCAGAGTCTCAGCGATTTGGGCCCTCGCTCTCTTTCTCTCTCTCTCCCTCTCTCTCTCTCCCTCCAGAGTGGTTCTGGCCAAAATGGAAATCAACCCAAGGGTTGTCGACTTTGGAGCCACAGGGTAGCGCCGTGGTGCGGCTTTGATTAGTCTGGCATCCACGTGAGCTCGCAGCAAAAATGCGCCTTCATCAACATTCACCACACGCTCCACTCCTGAGATTGAAGACAGACACAATTTTCTCTGATGCCGTCATTCCGAATGAATGGGAACGGGGCTGGTGATGCTGTTTTGATTGTGTGATGAGCCACTCCAAACCTCACGTGCATTACTGTATCATGAGCCCGGCTGGAATGGTAATCTTAAATCGGTTTATGTGGCGGACGATCGATAGGCAGGGCTTAAAACTGTGCTCAAGTGTCTGACTTCATTACAAGTTTTAGCACCACATCCAACGCGCTGCTTTTAAGCTTTGGTATTGATTTTTCAATGTTACTGGCCAGTTTTCAGATACGGCTCTGTCTCCAGGCCGGGAGTCTTTTATTGAGTTATCAAACAACACGAGTATTGGCTAATTTAGTCCTGTCTCTGAATAATCACCCTTTATAGTTCTGTTTTTACAGCCTGACTTTTTCCCTTCTTTTTTTCCCCTCATGTTCTCGTTAAGTTAAAGTTTGTAAAGCTGGAGCTGTAATATTAAACCAACTAAAATCTTTAAAGTAAAGTTTGCATAGTGTTTAAAAGGACTGCAGGGAAAAATGGAGGAAAATTTGGACCGAGTCCCAGGAAAGGGTTAAGTCCTTGGGTTTAATAGGGAGCATCTGCTGTGCTTTTAAACCTCTTAAACAAGCAAATATTCTGCGTCTGGGCATGAAAATGTGGTGCAGAGTTGTTGGAAGTGCTCCAGAGTAAGTCTGGCGTGCCGGGAGGAGGGGAATAAGAAACTGTGGTAAGGGGCTTCCATTTGGAAGGCAAATATGGGTTTAAGGATGCCTGCCTCATTTTGCTAAGCAGTCTGTAAAACTTTCAGGTTGTTATTGGTTAGAGCTGCATCACAGAACAGTCATATTAGGTTATTTGTTTTTAGTGTTATAGCACAGAGTATTTGAAGAAAATCTGTGTTCATCTAATCCAAACAAGATAACTAAAATGCTCGTTTTTTTTCCTGGTTGTCAAAAAGGACTAATTCCTTAATCTTTTTCAAGTTGAGAAATACATTTTAAAGTTCATATAAATTAGCTAGATTGCCAATTGAGCCAATAAGGGGAATTATTTAGATAAACTGTTTAGGGAAATTTAGCAGAAAATTGTATACTGTTTATGAAAGGGACAGTTTATACATGTGGTTTTGGTGAACGGTTAAAATCAGTTAATATCTTACCTACATGACATCCCTTTCAACAGGTGTTCATTTGGTGTGATGGTCCAATGCAAACATGATGGTTAAATCCCTTATGAAGAAAAACGTTCACATAACCTTTCTGAGACGGATTGTTTAAAGTCAGTAGAAGTTCACTATGGTATTAGCTCTCAGACAAGCCGTTAGCTTTGGCTTTAAACACACTGTATTATTAATATAGCTTTTTTATAAACTGATATTATGCTTTTTTTTTTTTTCCTTTTTTGTTTGATATCAAGCAGATTTACCTCCTGCCATTTACCATAAAGATAGAAGCGGTAATGGTTATTGTGTCTTCTGGACAAAGCTGTAAGAAGACTTAGGGGTGGCTGTGACACTGTGAGTAGAGTAGTTGTCTTGCAATCAGGCACGTTGCATGTCAATGTGCCCATGGGCAAGGCACTTCACCCCAAGTTGCCTGCTGATTCATGTATCAGTGGTGAGTGTGGCTTCTGTGTAAAGTGGTTTGGTCAGTTTGAGTACAAAAGCTCTATAAAAGTAAAGTCCATGTCCATGTAGAGGATTATCCTGGTTAACGCAACAATCCATGGTTACTATGTGTTGCTTCAAGACGATTGACTATACGCAATTACTTTACTTAGAAAACTTTGTACAAACTGGTTTTCTCAGGCTTATCTTGTCTGCTTTGGTTTGATTCTAGCAAGAAGCTGAATTCATGTCATGACTGCCGAAACAACTTTCACTTTTTGACAGACTAAGTAAGGGACAAAAACTCTTGTGGATGTCACAGAGTTGTCCTTCTCGGTGACACGTTGTAATGTTCCTGGCGCAGTGACAACATGCATCATTATCCTGAAGAATGACCAAACCTACTTTGAACTGATGGAATGAGAGAAATGTCTGAAAATTATAGAGTCCACCTGTGTGAAGGTAACGCCTGTCAGCTGGGCTGTTACTTCACCTGCCATGCTCCCCTGTTTCACCGAAGACTGTTGAGCTGTGCTTGTTCTCTTCAGGTGGTGATTTTTTTTCATACTTTACTAGAATGAGAACAAATACGCATTCCATCATTTTCTACTTGGTCAAGACACATGTAACATTCATTCAATCATACATTTAATTTCTTTTAGCAAGTTTTTTTGCATTTCTGTTCTGAATATTAAGTCTCTTTCACAGAAGATTTCCATCATGTGGCCGAAAAAAACGCACTTCTTTATTAACCTCTCGAAGTTCATTAGCCACCATTGGAGTTATTCTTCACAGACGTAAGCTCTCAAAGCAAGAACCCAGTTGCAGGAGCACAGTGAGATAGGTTTCAACTCTGCTGAATGGCTCCGCTATTCCGGCTGCTCTAAAGCGTAAAACGCAATAGCAATCTAAAAAAAAGAAAACTCATCTTTTATGCCTCTGCAAATTGACTTTAAACTGCTTCTAGCTTTAATGCAACCTCAATGCCTAAATTTGATAAATAATCTGCATACAAAATGTAAATATATGTAACTATTACTGCTTTTCTTAATGCCTGCTTGACAGCAAATAATTAATTTTTTATCATAACTGTAAATACATTCGGGAACTACGAGATTAGGAGTAACAACCCTCACCAGATGCACCTGGATGTCTTTATTAACACACATTAGTCATCATGCTAAAGTGCGCTTACCAATGTGTGGGAATGGTGAGAAGTGCTGCATGTCAAATGTTGCACAGTAGGGATCCCATGTGATTTCATCCTGTAGCCAGCTGCCAGACCATCTGCTATCCACTACATCAAAACTTGAACAGTAATCCTACTTAACATAGGTTTACTGTCGCAGGGCTGTTACCTCGAAAGGCTCAGAGGGTCAACTGCAGTTGGTTAACTTTCAGTGTCCTACCCGTCCTTGGTCCTGTGAGAAATCACAAAGAAATGGTGAAAGGGCAGCTTGAAGCTTTTGTAAAGGGAGAATAATGATTCTTGTTTCTCTCCTTTTTTTTTGTTTTTTGGGGGGGTTTTAGGGGGTGAAAACAATTGGAATGTGGCTGTTCAGACTGCAGAATAAAATTTCCATACAGGTCAGATATAAGCAAAAAAAAGGGAAAGAATTTCAATCATTTTTGCCTGCTGTGTAAATGTAGACTTATTTTAAATAGTTATATCTTAATTATTAACAATCTAAGAAGTAAAAAGACAATAATTACAAGACCACACAAATAATTAAATGCACTAAAAATAGCTATAGTCTGATCCAAGATGAAAACATACATTCAAAGAGTCTCCTTGGTGCTAACATAGAAAAAACAGAAGCATAGGTATAACTATAAGGCCCTTTGTACAAGCAGCCTGCAGTTATTTAGTCATCTAAAAACAACCACCACTGTATCCATGCTTACAGTTTGATGCAACAAGCAACCATCAAGTCATTAGAACAGACTATAGCCAGAGATGGAGGTTGATGTTTCTGGCCCGAATTAAATTTTAAAACAAATATTTGAAACTCAACTTAAGGAAACTGTCATGTAACCACAAGTTTTATGCTCCTATCCTAACCCCAGCCATCTTTAAATATAAACCACGTCAATTTCTTTTTTATCTTTCTCCTTTCCTTTCTGTCTTTATGTCCTCTGCATTTGAAATAAAATCAAAATAATTTTTAGTAATTGTTCTTATATTCATAGTAAGTGGAGCATAATAGTGAAAGCCTTAATGCTCCACTTGTGAAAGTGGAACTTCTCCCTGGCACAACTAATTTGGTCAGTAATGTGTACCAGTATTTTTTCCCAAATTTTCTGCTGGTTAGATCTAAACTGTTTTTAAATGTTAAGAAAGGATAGAATAGAACTTCATAGAACAACACTGCTTTTAGAGATTCTAGGAACCACCAGTAAACCTGCAGTCTGAAGGTATAAAGTAGGGATGTAAGGAGTAATCAGATCTCTAATATATGATGGCGCTTGATTAGTGAGGGCTTTATATGTCAAAAGAAAAACCTTAAAATCTATTCTTAATTTGACTGGAGGCAAAAGAAGGGAAGCTCAAATAGTGGAGATATGATCTCTCTTAAGTTTCATCACCATTTTGGATAAACGGCAGACTTCGTTTTGTAAACTTCCTGCTAATAAAGAGTTACAATAGTTCAGCCTTGAAATAACAAATGCATGGACTAGTGTTTCAGCATCAGTCCTAGTAAGAATATTTCCATTTTTTGGCTATATTCCTAATGATCCTAATCAAAAATAACACCAAAGTTCCAGGCGAATTTGATTCCATCCAGTTTAAGGTGTTGACTGAGCGCTTTCTTTTGTTAAAGTTCTGGTCCAAAGATAACAACATCTGTCTTTTAAGTGTTCAAAAGCAAGAAGTTTAGAGTCATGCACATTTTTATGTTTTCAAGACATGCCTTTAATCTACCACACTGATTGGATTAATCAGGATTTATTCATAAATACAGTTGCGTATCTTCAGCATGCAATTAACACCATGCTGTCTGATTATTTTAACAATAGGGAGCATATATATATATATATATATATATATATATATATATATATATATAGTATGGGCCAAGTACTGAACCCTGTGGTACTCCACAAGTAACCTCACAATGTGGAGAAGATTTGTCGTTTAGATGAACAAACCGGGATCTATCAGACAAATACTATTTAAACCAACATAATGCTGCTCCCTTGATCCCTACAATAGGTTTGAGCCTTTCTATGAGGATATTGGGATCGACTGTGTCAAAGGCAGCCCTGAGATCTAACAATACGACTACAATAGACACGAGTCCATTGAGAATATCATTAGTGACTTTAAGGAGAACTTTCTCTATGATGAGCTCTCAAACCTGACTGAAATTCTTCAAACAGGTCATCATTCCTCAGAAGAATTTTAAATTAAAAAAGAAAGATGAGATATGTTATATAAATAAGGGAAACATTTTTACAAGAGAAACATTTGGCATAATCTATTCTCAGTGAGGAAGACAAATTATTTTATCCCAAAAATATGTTTTTACTCGGTAACTGAACACGGAAAGGTAATAACAAAAACAAGCAGTATTACTTTGACTGTTTCCTTTGGATTAGATTATATCCATTTCACTTCTTCATACATTTTTTTTTCGTTAACTAATTTGGGTTTGGAAAAGATAGGAATTGGGTTTACATTTATTGGATTTTCCTCAACCACCGAGAGCTTAACCTCTAAGCTTTTAAATAAACCTTTTAAAAGCTTCAGAATAAATCCTAAAGGATTATGTGTAATAAAAAGGTTGGAAACAGGAGTGTCAGCTTTAAAGAAACCAATTTTTCTGAACAATCATAGGTGCTGTCTGATAATATAGGGCAGAGGAAGAGAGTATAAAGTATTCATACCCTTTGATCTGTTTCACATTTTCTCTTAGGTTTAGCTACAGGCTTTAATTTCATTATATTTCCTCATCACTCTGATACCCCTCAATAATATACAGCAAACTAACTTCATACCTCAAACAGTACACCAGTGTTTCACTTAATTTCAATAAAAATACAGCTGTTCTGAGATAGCTTAAGACGTTTTGTAGGAGAACATTAGAGAACAAATGGTTTCGCCGAGACTAAGGAACAGAGTGCACAGGTCAGGGAGACATTTGAAGCTCACTTCGGTATAGTAAGACACAGGTACAATTGAATATTTATAAAACCCTCTCTAAAAATGCATTAACTTCATGTTTTGATAGTTCAAACACAAATTATTCTCTAATACAGTACATACAAAAGAAAACATCTTGGCACTACAACAAAACCTAATATCAGCATGTATCCCTATTTCTGCTGTTGATAGTATCAGAAGGCAAGGCAAGGCAAGGCAAAGTTTATTTGGACTAATGTGGTCATATTTCCTGGTTTTGGTCAGAACTCGAGCAGCAGCATTCTGGATGTTCTGAAGCTGTCCTAAGGCCCGTTTAGAAAGCCCAGTGAGCTGTCCGTTACAGTAGTCTAACCTGCTAGAGATAAAAGCATGGATAAGTCTTTCTAGGTCTGGTTTAGAGACTATTCCTCTGATTCTGGCAATGTTTTTAAGATGGTAAAAGGCTGTTAAAAGGCTGCCTAAGTATTTCAGGATCCAAAGCTGCATTTTCTTTTGAAAAGAATGTTGGATTATCCGCAAATAAACGTGGTTTCTACAAAAAAGTCCACGGATAAAAAACAAACAAAAAAATCCAGTTTTTCAGGATTTACTGCATTGTTTGATGCATTTAAACTGTCCAATGGTCAGTTACATTAAAATATGGTGTTGATGTGTCATATTTAAAAATAAAAACTGTTTTTCATTTGGATGGAGTCATGACTAAAACAACAATTACTTGTGATATTACAGATAATAAATATAAGACTTCATTGGCTTCTAAAATCTTATAGTAGCTTCATATTTTGGAAGGGTCCAGATTAAATCAAGATGGAAATCAAGACATACATTTAGGAGCAACTTCTTGGTAATCTTTCACTTAAAGGCAGTTTGTGACTACTTTAGCAAGACTCTTTCCAATTATAATCATCCGATTATAATTGGAAAGATTAAATAGGACACTGCAGGAAGAAATATGAAGGTCCTTTAACTCTGTGGGTAAGAGTGAACTAAAGTAAACTGTAATTGCATCAAGTCTTTGTGCTTATGGACATGTACAAAGAACAGACTTCCAGTTCAAGGTAAAATGGTGCAGCATCTCTACAGTGGAAAGAACCATTGTGTTTCCAGTTTGGTTTAATTCAGAATTGTGTGGGTTATCCTGGGGTCAGTTTTTTTTTTCTTTTTCTGGAGCCTCTGCATTTGTTGATGCTATTAAACGTTGTACTGAATCTTGTTAGTATTTAAGCTTAAACTATAGAAAATTCATGTTTTCCGACTATAATTTTGATGCACATGAAAATCGATCGAAAGGATATTTCTATTTTAATTCAGTAGAGGATGATTATGCTTTTTTTTGTTTGGATTTCCCTTCCATGACAAACGTAAGGGGTCAGATCTCTTACATCTCATCCAGGGGGAAAGAAAATTTACTACCTTACATTAAGCAGGCAAATTATGATTGCAAAAAAGTCATTTTTTTCAATTAGCGGAAATAACTTGAATCAGGTTATACACCAAAAACAAGTTAATTGATCAAATATTTTAGTTAGTACGTCTTAGAATGGAAAACCTTTTTTCAAAAACAAAGGAAATTTGACAAACTAAGTGCCAAAGATTTTACTTTTTTTTTTTTTTTTTTTTTGTGAATTGCCATTTTTAGAGGTTTAGTTTTCCAATCAGAAATTAAAATGAAAATCAAAATTAGGTAACCAATCAATTGAATTCTACTTGTTGGTTTATCTATTCTTGTCATTTGTGTTTTAGACTTGTTCATTTAAATTTTTGTTTCCTTTTCTTTTCTTATTCAAGTTTCCTGTCAGTTATACCTTTTTGTTTTGATTTATTTGTTCTTCGCCTTTCCTCAACCAGACTCTCTGCTCCCATTCCCAGCTGTTGCCCATCCTTTGTCAGTTCTGTCCCCCAGCTGCCACTACCTACCTCTGATTAGCTCCTCTGGTTTCACTCCCACTTCAAGACTCCTTCCTTTCCTTCAGCGTTCACCCATGATATTCCGTTTGATGTCCTGAGTGTTTTCCGGCTACCTCCCTTTTATTTGGGTCCTTCCTTAAATTGTATCAGTTACAGTTAAATTCAAAATAAGAGATATCGAATTAAAGCAATCTTCCAACTTAATCAACATGTATTGTTTGGAAATTGATGTTTTGGAACAGGCTAGGTAGTGTCCAGACTTGAATCTGACAGAGAATCAGCGAAGGCATCTAAAGATAAGGGTGATGGCAAAGACAGTTTCTAACCTCACATACTTGTAGGGCGTTAGAATCATTAATGTTTGCTGTAAAGCCAGTAAGGTCGTTTTTCAATGTTTACAGAGTTGAAATTTTTACCGTTGTAATATATTAAATATTCCAGGCTTATCTGACATTCAAATTTAGAAAAAGAAATTCCCTCTTAGATTAAAAATAAAGAAATTCACTTTGTAATGTCAATTGGTAAGATGTTAGCCCAGCCAGCCTTTCTCCTGTGCAAGCAAGTGTTGGCAGAAGCAGAAATCCAGATTAAAGGCAATTAATTACTAGACTTAATTGCTTTAACATGCCTCAAAGTGTTGCACTGTTTTGTTTTGTGGTTGTTGTTTTTTCTCGCAGGCACTAAAAACAAGGATGAAGCAATTTACCAGTATCTTGCTTCAGCTACAACAAAACAGCTGGAACCATGAAAGGGCCAAACTGAGTTAGAGGAAGCTGCTGCACTGTTCTGTTGGCTGAGGCAGTAAGAAAAACATGAGAGCAGTCCCAGAATTACAAAAAGGCAGCATATGGGCATTCATCTGACAGTGAAGTTATGAATAAATACATTGTGACGATCCAAGCTCCCTCTGATTCACCCAAAGAAACCAATTAACTTATTTATTTCAATCGAAGTACAAAACAAATGCATGTTCTTCGATGTGTGGCTCCGTATCAGCTTATGCATGAAAGCCACAATAATGCTAGAATCACAAGATAAAACAATTTCAGTCCAATAATACATACATTCCAGCTGATCCTAGTTCTCAAATGATGCATCACGTTTGATTTATTATTTAAATCAGTTTCAAGTTTAAGGTCTAAGGAACCCCAGCAGTGTATTGAGTCACTGACTTGCAGCATTTGCTCCTTCCGGACCAGCATACAGAGACGGTACACGATGGCTTGCGTTGTGTCGTTGACTTTAGAGCAGTCCTTTAGACAAGCATGGATGTAGCAACAGTGGAAACAACTCCAAAAGAATTTCAGTAGAATTTATCTGTCAAACTAAATTATAAAATTAATAGAAAGAGATGGAGAATGTTGATTTTCTGGCAGCACCATCTCAGGCAATGGCCCCTCCAGGAGGTTGTCACAGCTACACCAGGTGCAGCGTCTATGGAGAGAGACAAACTGAGAGAAAACAGGAGATATATCTCAGGATAACCTAACCCTTAAGAATCAGACATGAGAGCGGTACAACCACAGAGAAACATATTTCTAGACAAAACAAAAGCAACACTGAGATCAAGAACGTCTACAAGGTTAAAAGGAAAACTTCACTCCTACAATTATTTAGAGGTATTTTATTTCATAACACTTAGGGAATGGGTGTTTTAACAAAACTGTCATTCTGTGTAAGTTTGGCAAAGGCACAAAAAAGAAACCTGGGATAATTCTTATTCTCATCTATTTATGATGAAAAGTATGCTGTTTTTGCCTGGTGATGGGTCTTATGTAAAACTGTACTGTTTTTTTAAATATATAGGACTCCTGTAAAAGTGTAGAGTTCCATTTTCCCTCCACTTTCCTATTGTTCTGCTTTAAGTTACGCAGTTCCGAATTAAACCGAGGAGCAAACCCTCTATGAGTAATTTCTTTTCTTCTTTTTTTATAAGGGGGCTACCTTGTCTAATCTCCTAAGCCGTGAAGAAGTAACTCTATGAAGAGCATCAGTTTGTGCAGGGCATGAGAATAAATTCCTGCTTCTCTGAAATTCTGAAGAATTTAAAGATGGAACCAATTCCATAAAAGCTGCAATGGCATTGTCTGATAAAGATCTACTATAATGACATTTTCTCATTATGTGCTCAGCCAAAAATAAACTCATATGGGAAGGAGGTAAAGCAAACTCAGAGTTTTTACATAAACTGATTCCTGATTCCAATATTATTTTAATCAGCCTTGATTATATTTACCCACTGTTAAACACATTCATGACTGTTACATCTCACTTCTATACAACAAGTACATTAATCAGACAAACCTGCCCTATTTTTCCAGGTTTGTTAATCATTCAAATGTAAGCATAACAGAGGGTCCTGGTTTCTTTAGAGTATACCCACAGTTGGTCTGGCTATCAGCTTGATCTTTGATCTCCTACACATAAACTGTTAGTGTGCTCTCTGGTATGACTCACAATGAGATACAGTTACAATTGCAGATATGGTGAGTTTAGGAAAAACATGACTAAACAGCAAGCGTATCTGATTTTAAAACCAGTTGTTGGTATTTATTTAAAAAAAAAACATCCGTAAAGATAATTTGACTCCCAGGATCCTTTTATTTAACATGTCAAGTTCGTAGGGGGTCACTGCAGCACAAAAGTAAAACATATGTGTGCCAATCAGAATCATCTTTTCTCCACTCAATGCATGAAAAAAACAACAACAATGGTTCCATATGTCCTCATTTCCACATTATTTGTTCCACATTATTTACAGACTGAGATGAGCATCACACTAAAACTCATATACAGACTTTTCTTTTCCCAAATAATGATAATGTATTAGCTCTTGAACCGTCAGAATCAGTTTGGAGCAGATTTCTTTGGTAAAAGCCTATTGTTATGGTTAGAAGAAAGAGCAAAGTATGAATGCGGTTGAAGTCACAGGCTGAAGGATGCCTAACTTGCCCTTGGCAAAACATTGAGCGTAAGGATGTTTTTAAGTAAAGCCTGATTCATACGACAAGCTTTTCAAAACACCCCAAACAAGACAACATTACAACATCACACCATTTCACACACCAACATGCAGATGTGAGATTGGCAATCCCTCAAAACCTCTTAAACTCAAACACCATGTTCGGTGTAAATAAACATGGCCAATAAGAAAAAAAATCAATAACGATGATTTGTGGGCTATTTTTAACAGAAAAACATCAATAAGAAAATAAAAGTTATTTAAACACATATCGACAGATTAAGTGCACATTCATGGTGGACATCTCAGACACCCAACGGGACAACAAAAGCAAATATGGTTCAATTTGGGTGCTGTCTGGAAGTCGAACACAGATGCCGTGTTTGAAATTCAACAGGGATTTTCTATTTTTTTTACCTTATAGATCCCTGTAGATCGTTCCATAAACTCGTAATTTTTTAAATGTGGAATTACAACCCTCCTCTGATGAACCAAATGTTTTCCTCACATAGGCTTTTTTGAATGTGACTAACCATCTGCATTGTCATGCATGAAGCCCATCTTTACCTTTGTAGGGCCCAAAAATATGCAGTTCTAAATCAGACATACGTGTGAGATTTTTTTTTTATTCTGCACGGGAACAAAACATTTCATCAGAGTTATGTCTTCAAATTGGGATTATCTTGCACTACAAGGGGCATTGAATTTAATTGACAAGATCGATGTTAGCAAGAGGCATGACAGACATTGTCTGATGAAGCTGGTCATGGCTTTGATAACCTCTTCCGAACCGACACGCATGCCGAGAAGTGCAGGATTCCTATTTGTGTCAGTAAACAGAGCTACTGCTCATATGGATAACTTTTCGTCTGTAGATCGTCTTCACCGGTGCCTGATTGCATTTGTTTATAAATTGTGAAGTGAACAAAAACATCAGAATTTGGCTAAGAAATCAGAACTTTAGGAGTAAGAGCTGCAGTTTGAATATAGGACAAAAGCTTAACATCTAAATTAACAATAAAAGCTTGCTCAAAAAAATAAAATGTTGACTTTACTTACTTTATTGAATACAAAAAAATCAATACAGTCAGAATGTATCCATGTAGGATTGTATTGCAAAAACAGTGACGGAATTTCCAGTATGTGAATGCATATTTAAATCCAGCTATAAATAAAACAGAAAAGTAACCAAGAAAATTTAAAAAATGAATTAAATTTTATGAAATGTTAAGTACTATGTCCAGAAGCACAATCTAGTGTGATTTTAACCACAGAAAACTAGCCACATAACTTTTAACCTCAGTCATTTTTATGACTCTTTAAAACAGTATCCAAAATTGCAATATTTACTGCTTCTGTGTTTATATGAAACAAAGCTTATTTATGTAAAATATAATGCACTTTTAGACTTTGGCTTGCTTCACATCTGTTGCAGGACATGTCTTCCATAACGGAAATATAACTGAACACTCACAAGATAAGTCCCTTTCAAACATGCGTGAACTTAAACAAGGGGAACTATTACTTTTGGATGGGGGGGTGTAATGAAAACATCTTCATTACTGGGACTATTTTACTTAAGCCACAGTATAGCACTTTAAAAGCACTTTTGCAACTAACAAGCACGTTATTTAGCACTTTAAGCATAGATTTGCACATGAATAGTTTGCACACAAGAAGTTTTAATTGTATTTATTGAGTATTCTTAGTGATTAGCATGTAGCCTTTTGTTCTGGGCTCTGCACAGCTGCTCCTCATTGACAATTGAGGTGGTTGCCAGTGAAGGGAGGATAATTGTTACTGAGAGCAATGAGCTACTGGTGGGTAAAACTGAGCAAATGTTTGAGAATAATCTGTTAAGTGTTAAGAGCATTTTATCTCATTTAAATCCAATATCAGACAGTTCTCTAAGGTTTCCTTCTTTCGCCATAGGAATATTGCCAAAACAGCAGAAACCCCGGAGGCCTTCCAAGTGGCCAAAAGGCAAGCTGACAGAGGCATAAAAACTTTGGTGGTCTCCGGCAGACGCAAAGGAAGAAACTTGGAGGCCAACAGCTGTAAACTAAGGACCATGTGGGCCAGTGTCAGAATGCTAACCAACAAGAAGACAACTCAGAGTCTGGCAGGTTGAGACACGGTTGTCTACGTTCTGGCAGCCAGAATTTGCTTGTGGTCTGGTAGATAGTTAGGAGACAACTTATAGGCAGAGCACAGGCAGTCAGTTTTTGGGTCAGGTGGCCTGCAATGTAGCCTTCAGGGCAGGCAATTAAAGTCCTGGGATATCTGACACAGGACCTATGGAGTAAAGCAGTGTAGCTGCTTGAAACCAAGTGGCCTGTGGAGAAGCTGATCCTTGAGTGCTGCAGACCAGTATCGACAGTGGAACCTTTCGGGAGGCCGGCGTTGGCAGGGGTAGCCACAACAAGCCACTGGAGCTGGGAAAAACCCATTACAGGGTGGGGCAGCTAGAAAGAACCCACGGCGGAGCTCTGGCCCTGGAGAAGATCCACGAAGGAGTTATAGATTAGGCCCAAGGTAGTTTGTCCATGACCACCTCACAGACTCAGGAACCAGACGCAAGTTATTTCTGACCAACTTATTGGACTCAGGAAAGGGTATTAGGCTCGTCCTGAAGCACCTGCGTACCATTGTCGGACCTAAACTTGTGCCCATGCAGTTCGCGTACCAGTCCCGGATGAGTGTGGAAGACGCAATCGTATACCTGCTGCATCGTGTCTTCTCACAACTGGAGGAGACAGGCAGCACGGTGAGAGTCATTTTCTTTGACTTCTCTAGTGCGTTAGACACCATCCGACCAGCTCTCCTCAGCAACAAACTCCTGGACATGCAGGTGGGCGCTCCACTGATGCCCTGGATCAACAGCTATCTCACAGACCTCCCACAGTATGTGAGACTACAAGACACCACATCAGACATCATACGGAGCAGTACGGGGGTCCCACAGGGGACAGTCCTGTGTAAGTTCCTGTTCACGCTCTACACCTCGGATTTCAGGTTTTGCCCACAGTCCTGCCACCTGCAGAAGTTCTCGGACGACTCTGCCATCGCGGGCTGTATCAGCAGGGACCAGGAAGCCGAGTACAGGAGTGTGGTAAACAGGTTTGTGGAGTGGTGTGGGCTGAACCATCTGCAGCTTAACGTCGGGAAGACAAAGGAGCTGGTGTTTGACTTCAGGAAACAGAGGACCCGCCCAGACCCCGTCACCATCAACGGCTTAGCAGTGGACATAGTGGAGGGCTACAAATAACTCGGCGTCCACATAGACAACTGGTCTAGGAACACGTCTGCTGTCTACAAGAAGGGTCATAGCAGACTGTACTTCCTCAGGAGGCTCAGATCTTTCAATTTCTCCAGGACCATGCTGCAGATGTTCTACCCCTCTGTGGTTGCCAGCGCCATCTTTTACGCTGTCGTGTGCTGGGGCAGCAGACTGAGGGCGGCTGACACCAACAGACTCAACGAGCTCATCAGGAGAGCTGGCTCTGTCCTGGGACTCGAACTGGAGTCTGTGGTGGAGTTGTCAGAGAGGAGAATGCTGGGGAAGCTGCTCTGCATCAAGGACAACACCTCCCACCCCCTGCATGCCAGGCTGACAGCCTGCCAGAGCACCTTCAGCCGGAGACTGAGACCACCGAGAGTCCCCACGGAATGCCACAGGGGGTCTTTCTTACCTGTAGCAATCAGACTGTACAATTCCTCCTCCAGCTGCAGGAGGGATAATTAGTAGTGTGCTTATTGTTACATGGTAATTGTGTACTGTATTGTGTTGTATGTGAGATGAGTGTGTCATGTTAATTGTTAATTGTACGCTATATACTCTGGCACAACAATTTCCTCCGGGATCAATAAAGTCTATCTTATTTCATCTTATCTAATCTTATCTTAGTTTCCAATTGTTCACCAAGCTATATAAGCAAACCATCTTCCTCATTGTAGCTTCCTGATCATTTAATGCATTTTGCAAATAGAAGTCCAGTCTTCGCTCATTGTGTGACTGCCTGATCTGGACCTTGCTTTGCCTCATCGTTTCCTCGTTTCTGCCTTACCCCAGCCGGACTACTCTGTGCTTTCTGCCTTGTAGACGCTGACCTTGTTTCTGCATCCTGACTACCCTCTCCCACTTGTGGCTTGTTTGTTTCAGAGTGCAGACCACGAGAAGCAATGTGATCAAATACAACTGATAACAATTAATTGACAAACATCACTTGGTAAAATTAAATAAGGACATAAAACTAAGAAACTGAATAAAATGCAAGGTTGAGTCACAACAAAGAAACAACTATGATTATTAATTAGAAAATATAAAACCAAAAATCACTCAGACCATGACAATGTCCGTTACTTAAGTTTCCCTTTATTTACTCCCTGTGAAATCCAGAATAATATTATAAGTAAGCTCCATCAGTTCTGATTATGCTATAAATTCTTAACATGCTAGGAACGTATGTCTGAATGTTCCTATAGGGCTGAAGAATATACATTACCTCCTGACAAAACTTTTGCTTACTGACTGCACACTAGCATTTCTTACTAACTCATCTCCTAATATGAAATACCTGCAAGGTATAGAATTCAGGCATAAAACACTACATCGAGTATAGTTTATCCAGTGTTATAGAGTTATAGTATAAATTTGAATTTAAAAAAACTTTCCTCCTCTTTCACTTTAAGTTTTTCTTTCTTGATTCCTGGATTCACTCTCTGATCGTTTCCCCAAACTAATTTTTAATGTGCTTGATTAAACTTATCAGTCAAGTTTTGATTTGCATATTAAAATCAAATTCTTAAATACGATAAACAAATTAAAACAAATCAACAAATCCGTATTTGCATTACCAATTATTCGCATAACAACATCACAAAGGATTTGTGGGTAATAAGAAGATGCCATTTGTGGGCTTACAAAGGGGCTCTTTGCAGTCTGTATTAAGGATGAGATTGAGTGATAAGCAGTGGCTGTATGATGGTGGGCCTCCGTGGAGACACGAGTCAGACTAATGTGTGTTTCTGTTTAACAAGCATGCTGGTGATGGGAGAAAGTGGCTCTGCAGAGGGAAAGACTTTATGAAGAGGACGGCCCCACGGGAGGCATCAGGAATAATGGCTAACAATATGTCAAGAACAACTCAGGCGGCGTGCTGTAAAGGCCAACAGGGAGCCCTTCCTGGGAAACTAACTGGAAAGTGTTGATTCCTTCCTGCCCTTTTTAATTATCATGGGAGACATAAACCAGCAGGGACATATTACTGGTCATCATGTCTCAGCTCACAATTGCTCTCACTTATTTATTTTAAATCACAGAATGATGTTTAATTTTTTGATTTTTGCTCTGTGTCTTAACCTTCCATCCACAAGTGCTTTTTGTCCTCAGGCGACTCAGCTGGGCACTAGGAAGAAGACCCAGCTTGTCTTCTGTTCAGTCACAGTGCTGTCTGCTGAGAGCTATTAAAAGCCCATTCAATTAGCATAAGGGATTGTTAATTTAGAAAATTAAGGGTTGGGTTAGGACCTGCCAAGAGTAATAAGAAACCTAATGTTGACTGGGATGATGATAAGGCATCAAATGATGTGTCACCTATTAAGCAAAGTATGATGGCCCTTGCTAACCAAATTAGATCTGAGACACTGCTGTGCGTATAAAGCATCATAACTTCTCTGAAAGCAGGCATATAATCAACCCAGATCAGCTGAGTTTTGAACTCTTTTCACTTTCTAGTCGATGCATCTGAGAAATATGTTTTCTTTTTTTGTTCGTGTCAGAGATAGCAAGCGTTGAGTTGTGAAGGATTTTAGAGATAAAGAAAGAACTTTTGCACCATCTTTGGTGAGAAACATGAAAGGATTAGTATTTGTGAAGCCTGACGACCTAAGTCAGTAGGGGTTAGGGGCAGCTTGACATACTTTAGAAATACCAATTAAGTTAAAAGGAACAGGACATTACTTAGATATGAACAAAGCAAATGTGGATAAACTGAATAAAAAAATACATTTGTGAAGCCTTTTTTTCCTGTGTTCCTGTGTCCAACTCTGTCCAACGCACTGTTTTCCTGACTTACAGGCTTCGATTCGAAGGTCCCTGAACTGATTGCCCGACTTATGTAATCAAATAGTCCCGTGAGGGTTCGCCGGTCAGTGAGTAAACACAAACTGCCCCTGCTACACGAAAAAGCTAAAACAGTTTCACTTTTTTTCTCTAGTTCTGAGCTCCTACCATAGATAAGCTTTATTGCTTACCTTCAATAATTCCTACTGGACTAACTGAACCTGTTTAACAAACGTTATTACAAGAACCATAATGATTGCCACTGCAATTTAATAATTTTTATGTCTTAAATTTCTGGCATAAAATATGTGTCTTAATTTGCCACCTCATCTTTCTTCCTGCTGCCTAGTTCCAATCAATACAGACCAAAGTTTTATTCTGGTTGGAAAGTCTGAAGTGCATTCCTAGGTTATCTCTTGCCGTCTTTAACGCCTCATTCACTTCTATGTGTCCTAATTGCTGCAAGCAGCTTCTGACACAATTTGCCACCGAATCAGATATCAAGTTGAATGGTTTTTGTATTCAATGAACCAAAATAGGTTGTAACAGAAACAACAACGTTAATAAAACAAGAATTTGCTATTTCACCTAACAATGTCTGATTTAGCTAATGTTCCCCGAAATGTTTTAATGTTTGTATGTGTTGGTTATCAAATATTAGCATCAGCTTGAAAGGAAAAACAGACTTATTTATTTAGTTAATAATTGTACATTTATTAAAAAATTAAGGGGGTAAATCACTTGAATCTGAACCAGGCAGTACTTGTTCTTATCACTCAACCCAGTTTCTATTGCTACTCCAGTATGTAATTTGCAATGCAGCAGTGGTAGAGGTACTCATTAAATGGTACAGATAATAATCATTCCTAACTATGTGCCTCCTGTAACAGCCATTACCATAATCATTATCTCATTTTAATTTGTTGTACAATAAAAAGCCAGGACTGCTTCCTTACCAAGTTCAAAAACAATAGAAGCCCGTGGATCTTCACCAAGCCTTTTTTTTAATGAGTAATGCTTGAGCTCCCTTTCTCTACACACATACTCATACAAACCAGGGCAACCACAGGGTCACAATTCTTCACCTGATCCTCTCATTACTGCTGTAGCACTAATGACGCACTGAGGATGAAGGTGCTGTATGGAGATGAAAGAGAAGATACAAAAGAATTTACAATGCTTTCTAAATCCCCATAAACAAAACTTTGCCCGGGGCATGGTTCATGGAGTTGGAATTTAGTCTACTTATTTAGCGTCGCCCTCTTTAAACTCATAGCATTAAAGAGACAGCGAGCAGAAGTCTTGATGAAGCCCACCAGAACTCTGAACTGCAACATCTGAGCGCAGCCACTCGTTTAGGATTTCCATCGGTTCAAACATGAGGACTGAACTCATTACCGCACTGCCTGCGGAAACATTAATACTTCCTCTTAGTGGCTCTAGAGCCGAGCATACTGTGTAATAGTCCATTAATCAGTGGCTCGGGAATACTTGTCAGCTTGGAACTAGAAGATCCTTGATGTGCAATCATACTCAATAATAATCATCAAGGCCACTTTCAGTAGCAGTCAAAGTCCCCACGGCCCACATACTAGGGCTGTGATACCACTGCTTTTTTTCCTCTGTGTGAATGACATGCAGCAAAGTGAAGCAGATGTGCAATATGCAGTCAGCTATTGGAGTATATTTCATCATCTCATCAAAAAAGGGAACAATCATCTCCTGTTGTTTCCAAATAAATTTTTTATGGCGTAGAACAATCCGAAACATAACAGCGAAGTTTGTAATTGTGATAATGTTATTGCTCTTTCAAAGGGAATAATAGTAAAGTCCAACTAGGTGGCCTTAACATTTTTGGGAAGAAACAGCATTCCTTGGAATGGTTACATGAGGCTACAGCAGCAGCAGCACATATTTGTCCCAAATGGTGACTCAAACTGACTGCCTCATATATTCATCCTTATTAATATTTCAAATCATAAACAAACAATTAGTTCTGTTCATTTATTCAGGAGTGTTGGGTGACACCTCAGAGCCTGGCAGCACTTTCACAGCTCCCAGTCCGCATTTATCAAACTGGGGCGGACTCACACACACATATACAGACACACACACACTGGGAGGTCGCTTTGCGATTAGGAGAGAATACGTTCTTTATAAAAGCCCTCGGAATCAGCACTTTTGGTCTGCAGGGACTGCTGGAAAGTGGATGCTGCCATAACCAGAGAAACAGCAATCTCACAGCCGGGAATCCTGCGGCCAATTATTGAGAGAAAACTGGCATATCCATTCACAGCGGGATGTAGTAATTATGTCTCAAAATCACACACCATTCATCTTTCCAAATGCAATTCAGCAGCAGAATAAATAAGTAGGCTTGGCTGTGGACTGCCGATTGCTTAGAGTAGATGTAAATATGTGTCTTTGTGTACTGACCATTTTGGTAATGTCAGATCCATGTTTGGCGCTCTAGGAGGGGAAGAAAACTCACATCAAGTCCCATTCCTGATGACTCAGCCAATGAGTAAGCCCACCTCAAGTGAAAACAAACCACCCACATAAATGGCCTTTGAAAGTTGTGTCCTTCCTTACTAAGCCATTTCTTCAATTAAGAATGAATTTGCACAAGCAAAGCCAGGTTGCCTCTGCTGCTGCGGCGGCGGCAGCCAGCAGTTCGGGCTAACTGGGTCATGGTTATTCCAGTCGGATGGTCCGAAGCACTTTATGTCTTTTGCTGATGCACTGAATAGGCCAAGGAGCTCCACTTCAGCAGCATACAATTAACCAAAAGTTTGCACAGACTAATATTGAAAACAAGTTCCAGTTCTCCCAGAAAGTGTGTGTGTGTGTGTGTGTGTGTGTGTGTGTGTGTGTGTGTGTGTGTGTGTGTGTGTGTGTGTGTGTGTGTGTGTGTGTGTGTGTGTGTGTGTGTGTTTAATAATGCGAACATGGTCTCAGAGTACACAAACACAACTTAAATCCCACAAGTACCGGCAATTGTGAGCTCCCCCACCGAGCTAAGTGCTAATCGTCAGGCTTATTTAGGACGGAACACAATTGCAATAAAAACGAATCCCGAGGAATTAAAGAACTTTGCATAAAAAGGCATAGAATTGAACTTTTTCTTTAATGAGTAAATCACAGGCTATCAAATTGTACAATCAATGTTGAGTTAGCAGTAATATATGTGGAGGTCATAGTAAAAAAATAAGAGTGGAGCTACTGACTAGCAACAAGGTATCCATTTCTGTTGTCATAAAGTTAATGCTAAAGTTGGCAAATTTATACAATTTTCTATGTCTAGCAGCTTTGGAGTAAATTCAGGGTAGAGACTGGACAGGCTGGCAAAACACACAAACACATAATGGTTTGTCTGTCTGGATTTTCCATCAGCTTCTATTTATTTTTATAACCTTACACTGACTCTCGACCAACACACACACACACACACACACACACACACACACACACACACACACACACACACAAGGGCAATTTAGAGTCAGCAGTTAACCTAACAGGGAGAACATGCTCGTTGCAGAAATTCCCCAGTCTTGGATTTTAACTCAGGATCTTATTTCTGTCATTCAACAGTGCCAACAAATGTCATGCATCCAGCAGAAAATAATCCCTATCATGAAGATTTTTAAATAAAAAAGAATCTTCCAGTAAATTACATTTTCTTATTACTCATATTAAGAAAAAAAGAAGAGAATGATGAGTTGGTTATGAGTTTATTTAAAATTTACAACAGCTTGTAAATAAAGACACTTTTTCATTATTAAGGTCTTATTCTAATACCTAAAGCCTCATTTCCTCATTCCAATACACCAACAAAACAGCACTGAGTGACAGTTTCACTTCTATTCCATTTATTTCCTCTGGAGTCATGTATTTTTCATCTTTGCATGTTGATATGTTGCAGTGAAGGGTGTCTGACTGAGCCTGGGAATCATGGTGTTTGGAGAATGACTGGACGTATAAAGGAATCTGCCATCCTTACGTAATTGGAAACCGCAGCTGGAACTGTGCAATCAGTCTGTGTAGAAAATAGAGAAATTAGTTTTGGATGCGATCCTCAGCAGTTTAGGATTTGTGCCTCTGTCTCTTCTTGTGTTTAGATTCATTCCTATAGATTACAGTTTATTTCTTATGGTTTACTGATGATAAACATTTCTGGTTTCTTTTTATTAACTTTTATTAATTTCATTCTCTTCTCTGCCAGCTTTGTTTCCTTCCCAGCTGCATTCACTTACCTCAAATGAATTCTTCTGGTTTCTCAGCCACACTTAGAGTGTTTAGGTTGTCTGGTCTCATTGCTTTCTACTGGCTTTCTCTCCATTTCCTTTGTGTTTCCTTCCTGTGTCCTTCTTGTTTTCCTTTTCGTTACACTTTTGTGATTTTTTTATTAATTTTTTTGGATAAAATACTGTTATCTTTTCAT
Organism: Orestias chungarensis; assembly: GCA_032876305.1. NCBI lineage: Eukaryota > Metazoa > Chordata > Actinopteri > Cyprinodontiformes > Cyprinodontidae > Orestias > Orestias chungarensis. The sequence goes on along the minus strand of JAVLVB010000434.1, from coordinate 126,619 downwards.
TTTTTTTACCATGGGCACTACATGAAACTTTTAGTCACAATGACTCAGTATTTCTCACATTTCGTCAGCATAGTTTTGTAGGAGTAGGCAAGCTCTAATCTTTGTTTTTGAATATCATTTTATCTAATGATTAGGAGAAGCACAAACTGTTAAAGTGCAATTAGAAATGTACCCAAAAAGGTGGACGGTGACCACAATTCCAGCCTACTATATGGGGAACCTGGTTGTCTACTTCGACCAGAATGGAGTTACTGGCTTTAATAAATCAGAGTTGTGCTTGAATATTTAAGTAGGCAAGTTACATCAACAAAATATGACCCTGTGTTTCTGTGACCTGCGACCTTTTGGATTAGGCAAGGCAAGGCAAGGCAAGTTTATTTGTATAGCACATTTTCGTGTACAAGACAATTCAAAGTGCTTTACATAGGAAAAAAGATCAGAAAATTAAACAATAAAATCAGCTTTCAATTTAAAAGAAATAAAATTAAAATTAAAATTAAATAATAATAGTAATAATATTCTCAGTTGCTATATGCACAGTTAAATAAGGCTGTGTTTAGCCTGGATTTAAACAACGGCAGAGTTGAATCCTGTCTCACCTCTTCGGGAAGACTTTTCCAGATTTTAGGAGCATAAAACTGGAATGAAGCCTCCCCTTGTTTGGTCCTGACTCTGGGCATCAGCAGGAGGCCACTACCTGAGGTTCTCAGAGTCCTGGCTGGTTCATATGGCTCTAACATGTCAGATATGTACTTTGAGGCTAAACCATGAAGAGATTTATACACAAGCAAGGCTGTTTTAAAGTCTATTCGGGCCCATATCAATATAACTAAAGGTGTAGGCGGCACAAACACCTGACAGCCAATTGTTCAGGCTGAACAGCCTGCTGAACCTCTCATCTCATCTCATAGGTGGTAGAGGGCCACTGATGAACACGTCAGCATCCAAATTATTAACTGTATCTAATAGCTTCTTGAAGTCCTGTTTCAACACCTCAGACTGCCGTTTCACAGTGTTGTTAGATCTCAGGTGTAGAACAAGGGTCTTAACAGTTGGATGTTCAGCCAGAATTTCCACAAAATTGTCTCTCACATCTGATACTATGTCCTTTGGAAAGTACAGTATTTTTGTACGTTTCCCACATACTTGTCTTACATCCTTCACCGCAGCATCACCAACAATCAGAGTTTCAGGACCAGGCATTAGCTTCCCTTTTTGTCTTTTATTTTCTGATTTGCTTTTTTGGTTTACCTTGCTGTGTGAAGAGACTTTATCCTGGTGATCAAGTGGAGAACTAGATTTCTGTAGTGGTGCGAATCTGTTCTGTAGTGGGATAGTTGTTTGAGGAGGAGGAAGCTTCATTTTTGGTTTCCCACTGACAGCTGTCCAAGTCTGTGTCCTGCGAACGACTGGAGTCGAGGATGATTTTGGTCTCGTCGGTAGTGCAGGCCAGCTGGTCGCATCGCAGATTTCTCTCTTCTTCCTCTGAGATGACTTACTCTTCGGTTTAGCGCCGAGCACATTCCAGACATTACTTGTCTCGTTATTCAAAGCAACATCCTCTTGTTTCTGGTTGTCCTTGCCCGTGCTGATTAGCTGACGGGTAGCAGCATCATCTCCAGTAAGAGGTAAAGTTGTATCGTAACCGCCATTTATTTCCACATTCACTTCTAGTCGTTGGATTTTGGTTTCCAGCATGTTAAGTTTCTGAAGGAGATTAGCGTAATTATCCTCAGAAAAAGAAAATGTAGGCATCTTGCTGATGGATTTATCGGTTTTTCGGAAGAAATGCAGAGAGACGCTCCAAAAAGAATAAAAAAAAAAATTAAAAAAAAATGAAAAAGAATTAAAAAACACTGAAGCAGGACAGATAAGAGGAAGGTCGGGAGACAGAGAGAAAGCGTCCGCCTTCGTCGAGAGCAAAGCAAAAAAGACAGTGGCAGGTTTGATATGGGCTGTTTTGATGGTTGACTAATCGTTTTCTGTTACGTATTACTACAGGGATGTATGTCTGCATCAGTGGGAATCTTTGTGTTTTTGTGTGCCTGTAGATGTGCACGCTTGTTTTGAAGATGTTACGGTGTGTCAGAGTAGTGGTGCTGCGAGCAGAAACCTTTCTGCAATCAAAGTCCAAGAGCAGCAAGGGGCACGTAGCGTGGCTCCCAAAGGTCACAGCAGCCTCAGGCTGGCGGACTGCAGGCATGTCAGAAGTGAAGCATAGTAGCAGCAGGCCCTGTTCAGCAGTTGTCATAGTCCGACATTGCACGTCAAACCTGCAAACCGGTTATCTCAGAAGCCCGTAAAAACCTGTGGCAGCAGGACCTAAGAATGCAAACTCCCCAAAATGTCCCAGAAGGTAACAGTGAGCAGAGAGAGAGGTGACAAGATGCTCCTTATATGCAGCAACCCTGAAGGTACTACCCCAGTAGACTTAAATCAGGCATAAATGCTCAGTTGGAATGGACATACAGTATTAATACATCTTTTCAGCTAAATTTATTTGGAATATTCAAGAATTTAATATGGTGACACATTACGAGCTAAATTTAATAGCATTGTCTACACACATCATGTAATCATGTCTTAATTAGCAGATGTTCCCAGAGCCGGACGATTAAAGGAAAATGTTGAATAATCACACAATCTTTTAATTCCCATAAAGTGGTGTTTTTTGATGTTCTGCTCTTTATAGCCTAACACTGAGTATCAAACAATGTAAAATTACAAGGGTAATTATTTATGCTAGACTATAGACCTCAAGCAGGTTTGGATTTACTTTCTAAATATCTAAAAATGCTGTGAGAAGTTTGCTCTTCAGTGGTTCCGGATATCCTAAAAATCATTCCCACAGAAGTCCTTTGATCATGTGGTTAGCAGGTGAACAAAGGTTTGTGTTCAGATTTTTCTATATTTTTTTCACTGCCTCCAACTTTGTACGCAAAAGGCTCAAACAGCAGAAAAGCTATCGAACACTATAATTGATTTCACAGAGAGAGGAAGTGTCAGAGCACTCGCTTGTTCATAGTAGCATCTAATGAGCCTCATTAACTGTGAATGTGCTTTGCTAGAACGTATTTTTCATCGGACCCTGATGCAGCTGTAAAGCTGAGTTAAGTTCACGATTCAGAGATGGATAATCATAACAATTGGTAGTTAATGGCATTAAAATAGGGGATAGAAACATGGTTGATATTTTTATGTGGATCCGACTATTGATCTATAGATCAATAGCTTTACTCTACTGAAACAAAAAAAAAGAACATTAAACAATAGAACGTAGCTAGTTCTACATCTAATCCACATAATCCAACCACGCAACATCTGACAAGATGCAGACGTACGTTACACCTGAAAAGGTTCTGCTACAGCATGTGCCGAGCACTGGGAGAATGTTTAAAAGGATGGAATGTATTTCATCTGAACATTATGCTTTCCTAGATTATGAGTTTCAAGCTGCTAATCACTATTAGAACCTACAGTCATGGAAAATGCATTGTTGTGTATTTCGTCTCAAAATCTATTCGAACGTCTTTACATAAAGGTTAAAAAAGGTCATTAAAGGTAAGAGTTTAAAAGCTAAAATTAAGATCAGAAAAAAAAACTTTTACTATTTTAATTAAAAATGAAGAGTGCAGATATAATCATTTCAGCTATTATTTAAACTGCTGGATTTAAATAATGTCTCACTGTATACGACCTCTACTCACATTCTGTAGCAGTGTAACGTAATTTACGTGACATCCCCCTGGAACGGGGCTATTAGTATCAGTGTGCTGTCTGATACAAACAATACTTTCTAAAAGCATACGAGCGGCACTGCTGTGGTTTTCCTTCCACAACACCCCAAACATTCTACTTTCTTCCTCCCGTAGTAAGATGCAGACAGGAGTTGTGAGCTGAAACAGGAAGGGTGAGGCGAGTTTGTGTTGCATGTTATGAATTTACACCACGGGAAAAGTATTTTAGAGGTTGCGAAGTGGTTACTTCTTTAAAAACCTGGATGAAAACTTAAGAGTGAGCAAACAATGTGTCTATCTACGGCTCTTTATTGGTGCTCACTCAGTTGGATTACTCTTTATCTCACTGCTGTAAAGATATTTCCGCCTGACCACAGGGGTGAACAAACAGATTCATACAGCCGTCACGACAGAGAAAAAAACTAAAACTGAGTCGATGTGACTTCCCTTCAGCTGTGACAACAGATTGGAACAGTTCATCTAAATGAAAATACTTCACCCTTGGACAAATATTCAGCCTTCAGAGCCCAACAGGAAACCAGTTCCTGTGATTTTTTTCTGCTGCCCTGATGAGAGACTCTTCTAACACTTATTTAGCTGCACTGTTTGCCTGCCAGTCTATGCTTTCACTTTTCATTCTCATACACATTTATCAGGCACAATAACAGGGCTAATTTCTGGGTAAATAATTGTCACCTGCCCGATCCTCGCAATGGGAGCGTTTTACGTCTTTAATCACTCTGCGCTCTGATGCCAAACGCAGTCAGACCTGGAAAGCGGTACCTGGAGGTAAACCGGGATGTTCTTTGAAAGTGAAACGTGTCTTCCTTCCCCCTGCAGGTACGTGCAATGAGCATGCACATATTTTTAGATGATGATGATGAAAGAGTGGTGCGAGCTTGCCTGAAGATGAAAGACATGTCTGCGCTCCTCTCTGGATTCATTATTCTCAATTCAGGTGTCTTTTTAAACACTCCCCTCCTCCTCTATAGCTTCCCTCCACCTCTCCATTCTCACCTTCAGTACCCCTGAGGGCGACAATGGGGATTTCTATTATTCCAACCCCCCCACCACCACCACTCTGTTTCTTGCATGTGGCTGTCAGATCTGCTTGTCCAACGCTCAATGAAGTCATCGTCATCCGCAGACTCAAACTAATGGGAACACAAGATGCTCACAGGACTTTGATGGGTAAATGGTGACAAATCGGCTGAATTCCACATTTGTGGGATTTTCAATCTTGTCATTAATTTATTTCCTTCGTGCAAATTTCCTCCACAGCTTTCAGGAGCATGCCAGTAAAGTGAAGGTCAGACACTTTTGCATAACCCTATCGTATTTTCATCTCTGGGTGCATAAAAAAACACTATTGAATTTTTTTGTTTGTTTTTCTTTGCCATTGTTTGTTCCCTGAAATAATTATGCTGGCTAAATTGGACAAGGTTAGATGAGCCAGACATGTGTTGTTCTACTTTTCTTTGTAGTTGTTTTTCCCCTCGCGACTTATTTTAGCTTTTGTGTTTACACAGAATTCCATCATTATATCTTGCATCTGACTCCTCATCAGACACAGACAGATCTGGGTTGGCTGTCCTTTCTTACAGAGGGCCTCGGCTGATGAAGCCCTTTTTTCTGTATAAATAAATCTGACATCTAGCAACCATCAAAACCAGACACATATCTTAGTTTCAGCTTGTACAATTTCTAGTTGCTTTGAGAATTAAAAGTTTTAAACTTAGCCATTTAAAGGGGGAAAAAAGGTTTGTGAGACTGCACAACTGATCTGATTCCTTTGGAAATAGTGGAGAGTATAGAAATAAATAAGCAAACTTTTCCTTCTGTTTGCTGCACCCATAATTCGTAATGAACCTCTCAAGACATAAAGATCTGCCTAAACAAGCTGGCTGACAGAGTGGGGTTGTGACAAGATGTGCAGCTAAGATCAACGTTTCTTTGAAGGAACTTCAGAGACCCTCAACTCTGGCCTTTTATCAAAGACTGGCATGAAGAGAGCGGGTGTTAAAGACCATGTTTCCTGTGTTCTGTATACCACTGTATAGCACTGTATAGCTCTGACAAGGAACAAGGCGAGACCAGAACTTTTTGGTGCGGATCAAAAATTGCTGTAATTTGTAGGACGCCAACTGCCTATGCATCAGCCCAACTTGAAACCAAATGTGTTTTTTGTTTAGCAGGCACATGTACGTTGATGAGATGATATGACGGATGGAGCTGAATACAGATCATGCTGAAAGAAAACCGGAATATAATTGCGAAAGGGCTAAAACTCAGGCAAATGTCCACCTTCCAGCAGTGCGACAAGCCTCAACTGACAGTTGGAGCTGCAATAGAATGGTTAAAATGAAAGCATATTCATGTGTAAGTATAGCCTACTCAAAATCCAGACCTAAATGCTTCTGATTATCGGGTAAAATTCTGAATAATTGCTTTTAATAGGGCTCCATGCCTCCACTACATGTTTGAACTGTTTTACAAAGCTAAACCTGTACAGTAGATCTATAAAGCTAGATGAGAATTTTTCCCGCCATGAAGATCCTGTATCCATTTCCTCCCCCTTGACAATCATACTGAACGCCTTGTTACTCTATAATACAAAATTTCGATTAAATACTCTAAAGCTTGTAATCACAATGAGAGGAATATTTAAGGACCACTTTATGCTTGCACATTGACAGAACAGAAAATAGTCAAGCTGTTGTGCTGTTTATCAACTTGATGGACTCTCTGAAAGGGTTGATAACTATGTGTCTTCTAACTGCCTCGTCTATTTTGCTCTTTCATCTCCTGGCAGTCGAGGAAGAGAGCAGAAAATCCCAGCGTCCGCAGGACCTATTTCACAGATCGAAAAGCATCAAAGACACGCAAGGTGTCAACGACAGGCCTCGACCACAGAAACCGGCCTCATAAATCCTCCGGAGAAGATCAAATGATTTTGTAATTTACAGGAATGAATTCTGTGGCCTAGATGAGATGAATGAAAGCCAAGGAATAATATATTGTCTGGAGTGATGGACAGTGTGTGAACAGTGAAGATGAAACCCACTCAGCCTATATGCTGAAAAGAGGCACACAGCAGCAGGGAAAATATGCACTCTTACACCTCGGGGAGGAATTTTTAAGATTTCCTCTCATCGTTTTTTCTTTTCAAAATCTCGCTGATTCACTTTAATCCCGGATGATAAAGACAAATGAAGCCAGGCGCCAGTCCTTTATCGTCTTCCTTACGACTACAATAAGGTAAAGCTCATCTTGTTTTAAGAGAGGCAAGCAGATTGTGTGTCGTAATATTCTTTGCAATAATCAATAACACACGGACTGCATTGAATGGCGTATTTGTTTTTTCTCTTTGCAGCCCTTTAACTCAGCTGAGAGTAATAAATAATTTTTCATTGCAACCTCTTAATTTTCTACAATTCCATATGCTAAAATATTTTGTTGAGAAACTAACTAAGGTGTTACTTGAGAAGTGGAAGAAGAAAATTGCCTGGTTTCTTAAAGTTTTCGACAAATTAACTAAATGAACCATTTGTATTCAAACCGCAGCATCTTACACCTGTTTCCACATTTTCCCCAGTGCTAAACTCCATTGACGCTCATTTTTATAATTCTGGCCTGGTTTTCTGCTTTTGTTTACGTTTCACCTGGTTTTCTGCATTATGACCAGGTAATCTGTTTTACCCGCTTCCTGACGTCCTGCACCTAATCAGTCTTATACCTCACACTTGTTCATTAAGAACTCTCTGGCAGGTTGAAGGCACCAGAAAATTGACATGGTTTTTGCCAGTAAATATCCAGCGTATTCCCGGTTCTGGTTACTGACCAGGTTCTCCTTTCCCAGACCTTCATGGTTTGCCTTGCCCCCTGGAATTCTCACATGCTTTTTAATTGTCTGGACATGGACCTTGATTTATGACCCTGAGCTTCTACTCTCACCTCTCCCTCGTTTTCATTAGCCTGGATCCTCTCTCATGTGCCTGACCCAGTTTTCGTTGCCATGATGCTGATACATGCTTGACCCACAAATCCTTCTGCATTGACTTTTCATCCTCAGCAAGGAATCCGTTTTTATCCTTTAACCACAAGTTCTATCAGTCCCTGGGTTGTAACCCTCATCTCTCCTACTACCCAGTTCCAGACCATCATTGCTATTGTTTTTTTGGATAGTTATTTTTCACCCTGATTTCAATAAACTTATCTCAAATTTAATATCAATGCGTCAGCTGAAGTTTAAGGTCCTTGTCTCACTTCTTTATGCTCACCAGCTTTCCTGGTCCTACTTAAAATAAAATGTTCCTTTAGAATAAGGCAGCCAACACCAATATGTGTATGAAATAGGATAAAAGATCCTTGTTGTTCCTTGAAGTCTCAATATTGTTCTTGTGTTTCATTTATCTTATGATGACTTGATCATTTGGCCCATAGTTCAATGCTTTGTACACCAATGAACGGGTTCCCCACAGTGGTCAAAAAACGATGTGATAAAGTCATGAAAAAATTAGATGAACTGCCCATCAGTAAGAGTTACCTCAAGCCTTCATTAAGTTGTTGGGACTTCAAATCTGATTTCATCAGCATGGAGTAACAGCATCGACAAACATAGCAGGTGTCATATTTTTCAAGCTTCTGACCCACATGAAAAAGAGGACTCTCAGGAGTGCAAATAATTTTGAGTTTATTGAAAAGATTTGAAGAAGGGTGGATGCTGGAAGCCGGGAACTCTGCGGGGAAATCCAGAGACAGCGGACGCAGAGGGGATCCAGAGACAGCGGGAAACGGCAACAGTTCTGCAGGGAACTCAAGAGGACGCCAAGACGATGCGGGAGATCGGAGACCACTGGGAGATAAGCAGAGTGGGGGTGAGGTGATGCAGACGGAGCGTGATAAATGTGGAACGTTCTTACTTTAGGTGGAGATTGTTGACGCCAGGGGGGAGTGAGCGGAGAATCCTTTCAGCTGATGTCCATATGGGAAGGTTGTCCAGGGGAAGAGCGCAGCAGATGGAGACTGCTGGAGTGGGCAGATCGAGCTGAGGCAGAGGAGCGGGGAAAACTTGATGTTTGTGGGGACCGTGGGATTCTTGTTGGCTTTTGATCACTGGAGACGGTAAGAAACTGGGTGAGCACAGGAGTTGATGAGGGAACATGAGAAGGGGAAAAAACAAAGTAGCAAAATAATCAAAGATCAAAAATACAAAAACTCAAACTAGGAAAACCAAGAAGTAAACTAGAGAAACTAATAACTGGAGGCTAGAAACAGGAATCTACAAAAAGGCTAAAGAACTAGAGACATGAAATTTACAAAAACTAGATATCATGTAATCACTAGAGTAATCTACTCGAGAGAGAAACTGGCACTGACAGTCTTTTTGTTACCGGGAGCAACTAATTCTCAGGCGTCGAGTAGATGGTCCACCGCCCCTCATATACTGCTCCAGCTCGTCCGCAGTAATTGACTCCACCTGGCGGTTGCACAGGTGGAGAGGTGCTCCAGCAGTGGCTCATGCAACCCCCTGTGGACAACCTGAAAACATCACTGAAAGGACTCAACCTGACAGTAGGGGTGTATAGGTATCTCTAAGTTGCAATATAAATATGTGATATTTGTATTTATCTTAAGCTGTGTATCTTTCATGCAGAAGTCATAGTAACTATTATAGTTAAATCTATTTAATAACATTTACTTGAGTAAAATTTTTGGAAATAATGCACTTTTAGGAGTATTATTACTATGCTATATGTTTTACTTTTATGTTTGCTAGTCTTACTTGAGTGATATAACCAAATCCAAACTCACTGTCAGTTAATTTTTAACCTAAATTGCATTAAAATCAAACACACTTATAGTTTGTCTTATAGTTTTGTTCTAATATTTCCTACCTGCTAGACCACCATATGGGAGTCGAGTGACCCAACAATAATCACTGTCACCGTAATTAAAGTTCTGTACCGTGTTACCCTTTTGTTACATAATGTAAATTATATTCTTTAAAAATGTGTGTTTTAGGTTTTACAATAAAAAAAGAAAAAGTATTTGGACATCCACTTTACGGAAAATTTTATCTTTTGCAACGTTTTCCTATTTTATTATTAAAAATAACAAATCTGCCTGTGTAACTTTATATTTGTCTAATAACTTCATATCAGGTGTTATGATTGGTTATCCAGCTCTTAAGTAGCCTTTTTATAACACTTTTATTTCACTATTTTGAATAATTTCTGGGATGGCGACTTTTTGCTTGAGCAAAAATAGGTTTTGTTAGTGCTAATCTTACATGAGTACAACTTCAGGGTACTCTAGCCACTAACAAATGTTTTCTGAATTATACCAGTCGGGATCTGTTTTATGAGCTCTTGCATGTAGCGTCAGCATTCTCTCAGAGCCAGCGGCATCGCCACACGCATTGTTGGTCACAGGTATAGTCAAATATTTGGTAGTTGTCAGAAAAGATTAAAAGACCCTAACATGCCCTTCTTTGCATCACCAAATACAGTCAGCACATATTTTAAGTAATTCTTTACATGGACATAACTGATAGCCCTGGCTTATTTTATATTTCAAAAATAACTAAATTATAATTAAAGGGTTAGTTTACTGTAATGACTCACTATGGAGATTATTCACCATAAACTCAAATTACATGTGATACACTGGATGAACCATCTATGTTTCATCATC
>JAVLVB010000434.1:91905-116086 GCA_032876305.1 Orestias chungarensis | reverse complement strand
GGGGGGGGGGGGGGGGGGGATTACGATTAAGCTGTAAACTCAGCTCTGCGCATGCAGCACCGGTTCATCCTGAGCAATAAGCAGGCGCTCCAGTGAGTTCATAAAGTTCTGTCAACATTGTTTTTCCTTTTTTTTAATCACAGGTTTCTATCTTTTTAAAAACCCACATTTAAAGCTAAATTACAATTAAGCAGTTTATGTGTGGATTGGAACCCCTTGTGAGTCGCTGACGTGCTAATTTAGCAACTGAGGGTTAAGAAAATGACTTAAAGGCAATGGCCATATCTGTGTTTTATTGCTGCCGTGGCAGATGGTTAATGACCTTTAACTATGATAAAACATTTTCTAATGATCAACGTCTAATAACTCTAAAAAAGGAGAGATGGTCAAAAGGGGACTAATTTAACAGTCCTCTGTCTGTGTCTGACTCAGAACATTATAACTTCAGTTTCATTAAGTGCTATATCCTTGGTTTTACATATATATGTAAACGTTTTATTGGATTAAATCTGAAAAGTTTGGCTTGCATTCATGTTCACAGCCCTTGAGTCGGCTGTTACTTGTACAGTTTAAGTACCAGCACTGCAGTAAGTCTTTTAAGGTACATATTTGGGAGATTTGTACATCTAGAGAATGAAAATCTTTTGTTTGTGTAAAACAGTTGTAGCTCAGTCACACAGGGTTGAAAGCATCCATGGATATCCATTTTCAAGCCCTACATAGATTTAGTCCTCGACACATAAATACATTTGTTTATGATTTACGAATGTGTTAATCTGTGATCGATTTTCTAATACTTTAAGCTCTTTGATCCGCATGGGTTTTTTTCGACTGAAGAAAGCACACAACTCTATCCCTTGATATTTTCAAGTGTATCATGTGGCAGAATGAGGTAGTGAGGATTGGTGCAAGCCAGTGTTTTAGCAAGCTATCAGTGTGGGCAGGAATTGTGACTTTTTTAACTACTTTGTCTAAAAATGTTCTCTTATATGTCACAGAGTGGCTCTGTGGAAATATTACCTTAAATACAGAACATAGCAATAAAATTTGGATGCTTAATCAAAATCTGTGGTGAACTTAATGATAAAAGGCAGAAGTATTGAATAACTTGAATAACTACATATATCTTGGGATTGAAATAATTGAAAACCTTTTCTGATTGTATCAAGGATGTGCCAAGGCTACCCTACTTGGCACCTCTTAAGTTTTTTTCACTCACTGGAGGTAACATCAACCAACCGCTTCCATGTCTTTCACAGCACTCGGCTTCCATCCTGGTCCACAGTCTGGTCATTTCTCGAATTGATTACTGTAATTCTCTTCTCGTTGGTATGTCCCAGAAATCAATCCGTACACTTCAACTGGTTCAAAACACTACTGCTCGCTTCCTGTCTCGTTTAGAATTTAATTTAACATACTGTTGTACGCATTTAAGGCCGTTCTTAACCTCGCACCACCTTATCTGTCTGATCTTCTGCACTTCACCACCTATTCCCGTTCCCTTCGTTCTTCCTCTTCCATTCAACTCAATGTGCCTTTTGTCCGACTGACTACCATGGGGAAAAGAGCCTTCTGTTACTCTGCTCCCCAACTCTGGAACGCTCTTCCTCCAGACATCCGCATTATTGCCTCTCTTCCCTTCTTCAAAACTCAACTGAAAACTCGTCTGTGAAGGTTATACTTCTCAACTCAATGGCTATTTGTTATTTGTGTTCTTGTATTCTTCCTTTATTTTGTATGTTTTATGTGTGGTTTTTAATGTGGTAAAATGTCCTTGGGTGTTTTTAAGGCGCTGTGAAATTAAATGCATTATTATTGTTATTGCTTTATATATACTTTAAATCCTAGGAAAGCATAGAAATACCCCACGACTAGCTGGAGAACATAAAGATGGAGAGGGATGCTGGAATATTACATCACTGACCTGTAACCTCTAACCTTGTCTAGCAGCGTATGACAGGCTTTCACAGGGATTCCCTTTAAATCTGACCTGCTTCCTTGTTCCTAACTAAGAAGAGCATCCCAGCAAGATGCTACCTCCACCCTGTTTCAGAGTGGATATTTTGCATCTTTCGTGTTGTTGGCATGTGGCAAACTGCAAAAGGTGATTCTTGTGGCCTCCTTTCAACAATAAATACTTGCCAGTCTGCCATAAAGGTCACATTTGTGGTGTGTATGACTAATAGCCGTCCTATAATCAAATATTCCCGACTCAGCTGTGGATCACTGCACACTTTATGACTGATGGACCATACAGAGCTCTGTGAGGCATCCAACACACTGTTTTATTGTAAAACTTCTCCACGACCTGGAATCCACCCTATTTACTGTGTTTCCAGGTGTTCATGAAGCTTCTTGTTCACGAATGCTTCCTGACAAACTTTTGAAGTATTCCTAGAAAAGCTTAATTTCACACACTGGTGGAGACAGTTTAATAATCAGGTAATTTCTTGTTTTTCCTGGGGGTTTTTTGTTCAGGGTTTTTTGTTCAGGGTTCAGAGTAAAGGGACCTTAATACATATTCACATTATACATTTTTTAAATTTTGGTTTGTAAATATTTTATTTTTAAGGCGTGGATCCTTGGCCTTCCACCTCACTGCTCTTTGTTTGATCTATCAGATACAATCCCAGTAATATAAATAAACGTTTGTGACTTCAAATGTGGAAAATGTGGCCTGCCACAGAATCTGACTGACAGGGAACAAGATCACTGTGGCCTAAAACTTCTCTGAGTACTAGAGAAAGAAAAAGCTTGTTCTCATTATAAATCAGCATCTAATTAAAACGGTCGATTGGTATGCAGAGAACATCCAGACCTTCCAGAACAATGCCATTGGTTTTCGCATCATACCTGATTCTTCACTGCTCCCTTTGGCTCGCATCATACCTGATTCTTCACTGCTCCCTTTGGCTCGCCTTACTTGTCTTACAACTGTGAATCTTTAGAACATTTTTTTTTTTTACAAACATATTTGACTCTCATGAAAACAATGTTTTTTAATTACTGTTTTAGCTTTTGCTCTGCACCCACGGCAGAAATTCGTTCACTTTTGTGAGATCAGAATGACAAGATTATTCATATTGTTTATGTTGCCTGTTGAAAAAGACCTCTTTGTCTAATTTAGAAGAATATCAAAATCCCTTGGAAGGAAGACAAATCGCTTCAATGGTTTTCGTAGCCATTTGTGAAATTACCCTTTTAGCTTAAGTGCTCTGACGAGGCCTCTCTAAAATTGAACAAATCAAGGTTGTTTTACTCCATTCTCTCTGTGTAACTGTAATCGTCTTTTAACATGTCCACAAAGCAGCCGAGGTCTTCACCCTGAGTGGTACTTTACAACCGTTGGACAGTGCTGGAATGCTGTGAGTAAAGGAGTAAACTTGGAGGTCAAACATAGATGCTCTGCAGACAGTGGGACAACAGAACGATGCAACATTAACAAAACTGTTTGTATCTGCAGGAAATTCATAAGCATTTTGCTCAGTATAATGATTAGTACATCTTTAGTTTCACATTCTTTATTGCTTACTTTGACAAAATTATATATTCCCAGAAAAGTATTCAAACCCCTTCGACTGTACCACATTTTGAAGTATTAAAGCCTTATGCCTGAATCTGTTTGTTCTGGTATTTATATGTGGTAAATCACCATGAAATAGTGCACATTTGTGAAGTAGAGGGAAAATTAGTTGGGTGCTTTTGTAATCGATTCCCTTAAGGTAATGCACATTTCACTGCGGTTACGGCTGTCAGTCCTTTGGGGTTTTACTCTACCAGCTCTGAGGGAAGGGATGAAGAGTATCTATAAACATGAAATGTCAAGCTACATGCAACATATTCCGTCCATTTCCCTGCAGAACACATCTGAAATTGCCACGGCCAATCATCACTGCCTCACTCACAATAGAGGTCCCAGAAACGGCCTGGACAGTGGGAAATGGCGGTGGTGTTGCTGGTTTATGTGGCCCTATATCTCATTTCATGACTTTTGGCCTGGGGTTGCAGCTGTGCTTCACTGCTGCCCCGGACGTATGGCTGGCCTGGAGTGATTCCTTGTGTCTGCTGTCTGCTGGGGGCTGTTTCGGCCTTCTGGAACCAAGTCCAGCTGTCCTTTGTAGGTCATAGGCACCCTGTAATGGAGGCTCAATGCATGTCTGTATTAGCTGTACACCCACTGACATGCCCACTGAACACAAACCTACTTATTTCAACTCATGGGCTTACCCACACACACATACACACACACACACACACACACACACACACACACACACACACACACACTCACACACGCATCAACAAAGTTAATTATCGGTTAAAGTTCATAAAATCAAAGTCAGTCAAACATGTATGATTCCTACTTCAGATATGAATCCTTTTTGTAGAAAAAAATTGGCTTCAGGCATGTTGGCCAACATGTTAATCCCTATTTGGTATTCCAGGAAAAAAATGTATCTGACATAAGCAAGACCGCATAGAATAAAAATCAAATGTAAAACCAACCACTCTTATTTGCTGTCAAACATTTTGTTTTATCTGCCATTGGATAAATTCTCTGGTAATAGTTTAACACATCCACTTTGAGTAGATCAGTGTTTTTTGTTTTGTTCAAATTAAACCACTCAGTCTACCAGAGATATCATTAATTTTAGAAAAAAAATGTTTGTTCAAGGATGAAAGACTTTATAAGGCTTCTCAGCTTTATAGTATAGTAGTATAGTATAGTTGTTGAATGAGCTTCCATATTTGTCTGCATCAGGAAGTAGCAGTACTGTAACAGCAATCATAACAGATGCTGTGCTTAATATTGTAATGTTTGCAGTCCGAGTTACATCCCTCAGCATTACCACATGTGGACTTTTAAAGGCAATGAACTCTCCAACAACCACGACTGCTGCCTTTGGGTCATTACTGGAGATGGCACAGGTTTGGATTTTATTCAGTAAAATGTAGCTAGCGACCTAAATTACACACTGCTAGTTTTTTTAAGTATGAGTGAATGAGAAGTAGACTGATATTGCACAGGAAATGTTTGGATTTTACTTGTTTGCTCATTTTGATACAGCCAATATGTGATATTTCAGGACAATATTTGGGCCTCGTTATTAAATATCATTTGTTATTTTTCTTGTTTTGCTTTTACTTTATAAGGAAAGTTTCTCTCCTGCTTCATAAATGTGGCACTTTACTGTGAACCTCGCACAATTGAATACTTAAAGGTCTTAGCTGCTCTTTTTTGCACATATACAGCGTTCCTTCTTCGGCCTGCCTCCCTGATCACATCTCGTTTTGCCTCCTGGTTACCCAGACTCACCTTGCTTTTTCTGAATTGTATCGCCTGCTTTTGTCGTTTCTGGACCCTGACTAGCCGTTTCCGGCCTCTGGATGTGTTTGCCTGAGTCTGTCAACACGGTTCTGACCCTGCTTCTGTCTTATTATCCCTCAGCTCTGGATCATCCACATGTTTTAACATTAAATTTTATTTGTAAATAAACCTTTACTGATGTCCATTCTCCTGAGGGTTTCTCTGCTAGTGGAACAGATGCCTAAACAAAATCATATTATGGACATTTCAAAACCCATTTTGAAAGACTCTGTATGTAGAATAATCCAGTCCATATCTAAAGAGTACTGTAATTTTCAAGCAACAGCAAGTTATGGATATTTAGGATGGTTGGTTGTTTCTGTGAGTGAAAATAGAAGCCAACTTCAGTTGGTATGTGTTCATTACAAAACCAAGGTCTAGATCTTTAATTCAACAATCCACAACCCTTTCAACTGACCAACAATCCAGTGTTCACTAAAACATTAAAGCTGTTCATGAAGGGTCTGAACTCTATTGGTGGAAAAGCCTAAAAGACAGTAGACCAGCAGCGGATAATTGAGCTGTTTTTTTTTTTTTGGGACATTGGACATATATATATTATCTGACCTTTGACCTAATACTTTGAATTAGAACGTTTCTAGTAATTTACTTATACACTATCATGTTCATGGCTTCCTCTGTGAAAACTACTGATCCTCAAAGTACATACAATTTTAAAATTGGTTTAAATTATTGTTTGTTTTGTTTGTTTGTTTTTTTGCATTTTAAAGGACTTATTTCTAGTTGTTCGTGCTGTGTCTGGTTATTACTTTGCTCCTCTGGAATCCCAATCTTTTTGCCTAGCGTTGCAAAGATAATGTGATTCTAAACGATTTATAACAATCAAACAGAGAATCAGTGGAGGAGATTGAGCCATTTCACAGACCAAGGGACAGACACCAGCGCGGTCCTAACTCCAGCCCTTATTTCCACTTTTCATCGCAAGAGAGAATAGTGATTTAAGCCATCATTTTCAGACAGGTGCTGTTAGAGCCATCATCCATTCCCATTAGGCTTTAGTTACACCCACTGATCCAAATCAAGTAAATTGCCCTAAAAGAATGCTATCTTATACTGAAGATGTGTTAACCCCGCCCCTAACCACACACAAAGTTTTCTCTAAGAAAGGGAAACCTTGTGCTTGTGCACAAAAATTCAATGTTGTGTGTTTGCTCATGAAGGAGCAGAGAAAGAAAGGGGGGAGGGGCACTGCTAGAACGAGTTTAATAAAGCTAAATACTGGCAAACATGATAAAATATGCTTACACATGCACATCTTCTCCCTCTGGGCAATACATAAAAGAATTATAAATACTCTCTCTGTGTTGTGCTACAAAAGTATGCAAGATAATGTGCTCCCTTGGGGTAAGGTGCATGAAACAAAAACAATGTCAGAGTTTCTGGAGGGTGAAAAAAAAAATTTGATCAGGAAAAGTGAACAGCTTTTTTATTTATTTTTTTCCTGGCTGCTATCTGCAGCGAATTGGAGCTGGTGTTGATAAGAAAAAAACATCCTTTAACAATTTCTGCCACACAGTCAGTATCTTTGGAGCGTGCACTCACACAGTCCTATTGTCTGTGACACAAAGCCCGCTTAGTGGCTGTAAGACTTTCAGCTGAAGGTTTTTCTGAGCTCAGTTGGCTCTGCTGTTTCTAGTTCAAAGCAATCCTACATTTTTAGGTCTGCCTTCCTTAAACCCCCAACATGGGAATAAATTGAAACCTTTTTTCTTTTTTTTTAAGAAGATCAATTCTCATTTTCTTCAGAACCTTGAAGATTTGCATGCTGATTTGTTATGAATGGAAATGGGAAGAGAAGAGTTCAAATGAACTGCAGAATTATTAGGATGTGACAGGAGATGCAGCACAGATGCAGCTCTGGCACCATCTGCTGGACTGACAACAACTCATCTTCTCTTCTGCGTGTTAATTATAGAGTTAATAACATTAGTCAAGCTGTCATTCACAAAATGATAGATGCTTAGTCCGAGATAGGATTAGGGGGTCATCTGCATTACTTGGTTATTTGTCATTGCTGCGATACGAATATCCCTGTGCACATTTTATTGACAGTAAAATAGAAATCAAGTTCAGAACCTTGAGTATTGATACCCCAACAATCGCACATTTTGTCCTGTCACAAATAGGAAACATGATGTTTTTGTTTGGATTTTATCTGCTTTAGTCTTGCATAGTTGAGACGTGAAAAGAAAAGGATACATGTCCTATTTTCTCTGACAGCCCTGAGCATCATGATAAATTAAAGGAGGACCATTAATGTGTAATTTTATCTCAGGATAAAGGTTTTACTTTTTTATGTGGAGACCGACTCTCTCCTAGGGGGCCAGACTCTCAAATGTTTTAGATGTGTCCCTGCTCCAATGTAGCTGATGGAAATGGCTGAACTTCAGAAGCTACACTGTGGAAAGTAGTTTGCTACATGGCACGTGGTGAAAAGTAAACATGTAGAATAAGTTATTCTGTTCGGATGAGACCGTGAGGGATTTAAAATGTGGCAGTCCTGAAAGAAATCCTATTGGAGGCTGAAAATACTTGATTAAAGGTTTTTCTCTCTAGCAGGACAATGACCACAGGCATACTATAGCTAGAGCTACAATGAAATGGTTTAGATCGGGGGTCTTCAACAAGGGGTCCGCGATTCCTAGGGGGTCCGCGGAGGTACTGCATGGGGGTCGCGAAAGTTTTGGTTGATTAGCCTTTCTTTCATATTTTCCCCGCTTGCAATTTTTTCCACTAACTAAAATGTCTTTAAATAAACATTAACATGAATTGAACACACTGTAGTAAACAGATAAATGGAGGCAGAAGATGTCTTTCAGTCATATATGCACGCATTCAGCGACACACGGGAGCTCTTTCAAGCTGGGCACCCTTTTATTCACAACACCTGTCTCATCAACGAGGAATCAGAATAAGAAATACTTTAATAATCCCAGGGCGAAATAACTTTCGGTGTATTACTCCATATGTAATAGACATTACCTACATATAAAAAGAAATATATATATATATATATATATATATATATATATATATATATATAATTAGGGGGTCCCCGCTCCATCTCGCCATCAGTTTGGGGTCCTTTGCCTGGAAAACATTGGAGACCTCTGGTTTAGATCAAAGCTAATTGCCGTGTTAGAATAACCAAGTCAAGGTCAAGGCCTGGAATTAAGAATCTCTGGCATAATTTGAACATTTGGGTTCAGCTCATCAGTCTGAGCTTTGTTTTTTTAATGAAAATATGAAGGAGTGCAAACCTGTAAAGAAATGTAACAAAAAAATTTGCAACTCTAATGGAATCATACAAACTGATTCAATGTGTCTGAATTTAAGCTGTCCATTTCACATTTTATTAGCTATTAGAGATATCTTTCTGTTAGTCCCATAACCCCCCACCACCAACACACACACACACACACACACACACGCACACACACACACACACACACACACACACACACACACACACACACACACACACACACACACACACACATACACACTGAAAAGATTTATTTACATATTATGGTACATTATTGTCTGTGACTAAACATGATATCACACTTGCGTCTTACTTGCCACAGACGTTCGTCCAAATCTAGGATTGTTTTTTTCCGGTGGGGGGCGAGTTCAGTGGAAAGCATCGTTTTACTCTCAAAGGGAATACCAGAGTTCAAAGGGCACCAGCTGACACAAGGCATGTGATTTTCACTCTGTTGTAATACAAATGAAATATTAGTGTCACCCATGTAACCAATGCTGTTTTTCCTTGTCAGGCCCATTTTCCCACGCTGACGCTGTGGCTTGCAGTTGGATACTACCAAGGAAATCGGCTGTGTCAGAAACTTTGCTAGCTTGGGAATTATTTTTCCTTTGTTCCTCGGAGTAACATTCAGTCTGGATGCAATGAAAAACCTAAATCTCCAAAGCTCACTGCTGGAGAACTGCAGCCAATTTTACGGTGCGAGGTTATGCTGCTGCAATAAAAGATGAATGTGTTTTAAATCTGTTCAGACATCTCTACCAAGGGTGCCAGGAAATTGAAAGGACACTATACTTTTTAAAAAGTTCAGAAACATGAATGGTTAAATAGACTTCACCAACAAAGAAACATATTCAGACACATTTCACTTTTTTGCATTTTGTCAAACTACAACCATACACTTCAATGTTTTTTAATGGGTTTTTATGCATCAGACCATAACAAAGAGGTGTATAAATTTGAAGAAAATGTTAAACTACTCATGGCTTTTACAGCAGACACAGCTGGAAAGGTTTTGTGAAATATTTCTACCAGTTTTGCACATCTACAGAGTGAAATTTCCCTCCATTGTTCTTTGAAATGTAGCTTAAGCTCGGACACCTTCCTTACACGTCTTTAATTAAGGTAAATTTAAATGTACTTTCTGAAACCCGAAGGGAAATTAAGTATTTCAGTAGCTCATATTATCCAAGTTTCTTTAAAAATCAATGGAGATTTTGATTTCCTTAGAAAGGGATGTTCTTCTGTAGTGGTCTGTATTACTACAGATCTGTTGAAGCCTCTGAAGACATTCTGTTGTTGTGAAACAGGCTGATGATGACGATGCTCATCATTGTGTGTTATGCTCTTCTTTTATGAATAATCCCTCTTTTCATTATCATCTCCAGAGGGTCCACAGCATCCAGCTAGCGAGCTAGCTCAGATTGTTCATTTTGATTGGTTTAAACTTCCTCCTTTTCTCCATCCTCTTTGATGAGCATACTCTGCATCCATTAAACCTTGTTTTGAACCCATCTGAGATGCAATTGAGCAACAAATGCTGTATTTTTTGGAGCGTTTGTGCCAGCTGCACGGCATCCGATGGTTTTCCGAAAAAGTTATTTCTGCTAAAAACCGTAATAAAGTTATTAGAAAGTAAAATATTAGAACAGAGCTATATGTATTTTTATCTAACCTGGTTGAACCAGGATACCTTTCTCCACTTGTGTGTGCTCTTTATTTGTATGTGGATAGTTTATAACAGCGCTTCTTGAGGCACATTTATGCTTTTAGAGAATGCTTTAATTCAAAGAGACATTGCCCTACAACACAGTTTACAAATCTCTCGTAAGAGCTGGGTCTTCAAGGATTGAAGGTGGACAGAGAATCTGGTGCTTTGCTACTTTTTCAGTAAAGATTTATTATAACCTGGGCTGTTGAAATCTGTAGTTTCTCCATAGTTACTTTGCGCTTCCAGGCCATGTGTCTGATGGCCACTGTTGTTGCCCAGGGTAAAGTTGAACAACAATTCGATGTTTGGCTTTGTAACGCATAAAATCCCAACAAAAGTTTGAGGTTGTAAACTAAAAAGCTAAAAGGTTCATAGGATATGGAGCTTAATGGATATGACAAGAGCGTTCACTTATTTTATCAGCCATTTGAGTCCCTGCAGCTGACTATGTACGTGTGTTAGTCATCACGTCCAGCTGCCACTGAACAACACAAATGTTTGCTGTTTTACCTTCATAATGACGCAAAACCTCAGACAGTCAGCACCACTGAGCTCTTTCAAAGATGTGGGAAGTCTATTGATGTGTGGATGGCTGCTTCACTCAATAACCTTGAAATATCTTTTTTTTTTTTTTTTTTTTTTTGCAAAGGCTATTCAACCAATTCAGCTGAACGTGTCACACCGGGGAAACTACTTTTTTTGCTAAAGTAAAAGGGCCACATTTGTTCTGACTGGGAAAGTGATTTTATTGTAACAGCCTAAAGAGGGTCCTAAAGATGGAAGAAAATGTGCAGAGTAATAATTTAAAAAAATATATGCATAATAAAACATTCTATTGTGGTGATTGAACTTGGGCTCAGCAGATGTACCACCTGCAGGGAAGTGGCATGCAAGCTTTGTAGAAGGGAAAGGCAGATGACATGGAATGCTAATC
The DNA here is from genome assembly GCA_032876305.1 of Orestias chungarensis. NCBI lineage: Eukaryota > Metazoa > Chordata > Actinopteri > Cyprinodontiformes > Cyprinodontidae > Orestias > Orestias chungarensis. The sequence continues at coordinate 104,787 of JAVLVB010000434.1, read as the reverse complement.
CCCTGGGTAAGGGGTCAGAGCTGTGATATGAGGTTGTGTGCCACTAGCTAGATTTATTTCAAAACTATACACACAGCTCTGGAACTCAACTCTTAAAAAGGGGATGTCATTTCTGGCCTGGAGAGCAGGGAGGTTTCAGGTCGGTATGAGGATAGTAACAAGCCCCATGCTGAGTGCTTTGAATCTGAAAGTCCCCTCGCTGAACAACAGGCTTCCATCTTTGCTGCCTCAGTTTGCAAGATTAAAGGTTCTGGCTGCTGTCTGCACTCATGCTGTAAACAGAAGTTTAGATTACCTGACCTTTGATGGAATCTCCTGATGGCATCCTGGAAATTGCCCCATCTGGTTTAGATTAATGCTTAGCACACAAGTGTGTCAATATTAAACACACATGTGCTAAGCATGAACCTTTAACAGATTTTGATCAACTGATCACATTTTTAATCATTGCGTCAGACATGCAGTAATCTGTGTTGGATTCTCAAATGAAAAATGAGAGGAGCTGTTGTGGGCACAGATTCGAGTCATTAATATTTTGTACTGGAAAATCCGACTGGGTTTAATGAGATAAGTTTTGTAACCTTGTATAATAAAATGGCAGGTACTGTATTTCTGCCGTTTTAATGTGTAGATGAGAATGTGGGCATTTAAAAGCTCCATTTTACACACATTTTGCTGCTTATAAATCATCTCTAGTTGTGAATAACTTGCCAAACTTGCCCAAATGTTTGAGAAGTTTATGTTCAATCTAACATCATTATTTGTGTGTTTGTAAAGAAGGATACGTATTTTATGCCTCACCAATTTAGTGTAGTACCATCATTTAGGATTGTTTCCCTATGTGACCTAGAAAGCTGAAGGTTTTTTAAACTTTTTTGATTAAGTTTGTCAACTGACTGGACCATCTTTTTTGGGCCCTTTGTGAACAAACGCATTTTGTGACTTGTACACCGAGTTATGCGAAGCACACAAAACATCCACCAGACATCTGAAATGTCATACTTGACGTTTGAAACTCACACACAAACGAGGAAGCTTGAGTTTTGGCTGTCAGTTTTCGCCCAGTATCTGTTAGATATGGAAGATCTTAACTATTAAAAATAATAAATTGTGTGAAACATTCTTTTTTAACTAAGAAGCATTTCTACACATTCTAATCTAAGTATGCACAAAAAATACTTATCTAATGTTTTCCTTTAAAATATGGAAACATGTGTTGACATACAGTGACTGGCAAAAGTATTCACAGCCCTTGAACTTGTATAAATCTATATTTTTGTTCCATTTCAAATTTTTATGAGACAATGAAATATATTTATGTTTATGTTGTAATGTCACAAAATATGGAAAATGTAAAAAGTTATTAATACATTTGCAAGTAGCTGTGCTACACAATCTGAGTGACAAGCACTAAACATATATACCAGCAATTTGTGCATGCACCGTATTCTCATTTACAAGTTCTCTGCAGTTTTAGCTTATAATGTTACAAAACTTAATTCATAACCACTCAGGCTGATTTACACGTAAAAAAGATTTGTGCCCATACTTGTTAAACATTTCAATCAATGCATTTAATGGATGTACTTATAATCTTAGTAATTAGGCAGAGATTATTTGTCTAGAAACTCCAACCAACCTCCAAGTGGGTATAGAGAACAAACTGATGAATATATAATTAATGTGGAAAGTTTCTGTCTTGTTTCTGTAAAACCCACACAAACAATTAAACATCAACTCTGGAAAAAAATACAACAGTTAATTTATGACATAAATTTTTACTAGGGTGAATGCCGCAATATAAAAAGGTTGCTTTTTATAACTCCTACTGAAAGCTTTAATAACTCAGTTTTATACAGCACTAAACAAAATATTATTTTACTCCATAACCTTGCTTTCAACACATTTGTTGCTGTAGCTCTGCAATTGATTTGTCTGACTATGCTGCGTTTTTGGAAGAAAAAGTTATAAAGCAACAGCTGAAGATTTGAACACATGGACATTTATTTACTGGATGAGTGAGACGTTCTCCAATGATATCTAATATAACATAAATCAAGAAAAATGATAAATATATGGTCATTCGAATTTCTGTCTTCTTCAAACAAGTCTTGGGGAAAACATTCCATCAAAGATTCACAAGAATTTATTAATGATTGCTCAATTACATGGCATTGCAATAACTATTGACTATCTACACATTAGAACAGGCGTGTAATAATCTTTTTTTCATTTGGGGCCATAATAAGATTTTTCACTTCCATGCAATTTGGCGATACCCAGATAAAAACCTGCTTTCATTTAATTGATAAATAATAGTTAAGTACACCTCTAAGGCTGTGGATTTTTCTGTCTGTAATTGCAAAAAGCTAGTGGAAACAAACCTAAAAACGCTTAGTGCTGTGGTTCCGGTGAAGGGCGGTTCTTGAAACTATTAGCTCGGGACGAGGCTATCAGATTCCTTCCACGTACTTTTTGATTAAGCTCTTTGTTGTGTAGGTCTACCACATCAAGTCCCAACCGTATATATTTTTAAGGTTTAAGGAATGCTTTTATAAAAAACACTACAGACCAGCCAGAAAGTTGATCCAACCAATTTCAATTCTTAGAGACCTTTTAAAATTTATTAAATATTAAATATTGATGTAATATCTGAATATCATAGAGTATCTCTGTGGTCTTTGTCAAGGTATTGCTTTTCTTCAGATCGAGGTCTTTGACCTCTATCTAGCCCTGATGATGGTTTATTTTTATCCTCCCTTATTTTGGGTAGAACATCACATGGGAGTCAGTTGTTGAGCCGACTGGAGAATGTTTTCATTTATTAACCAGCATCATGTTAAATGTAGCATCACTTGGATTCTAAGGCTTTGTTGTCTGAATCTGCGTTGCATCTTGATGAGGAAGATCTGACGAACTTTCCCTCCACTGTATTCTTGTTTTTTCACTACAAGCATCTCTCACGGCTTGGCTTTGTGGTGCAGCTGAAAATGCAGATGTCCTGCACATTAATTCTCTCTGAGCTCCTCACTGAGTCCCACAGGTGCTGAACGAGCTTCTGCGGAGGAAGTTGGACTGAGATATTTCAGTATGCATAGGGCGCATCAATGGCATTCCAGCTAGTTTTCCATGTAGACGTGGCTAAAAAAAGAGTAAAACAACAATGAAACCTCTACACAATTACCGGCAGAAGCTCTGTGATTACACAGATTTAGAAATGAAACAATGGGTCTACAAACACACACACACACACACACACACACACAAACACACACACACAGGTTTGTATTTATACCCATATTAGGACTTTGTATTGACTTACATTCATTTAAATATGCTTAAATATGCTTTTATGCCTTACCTGAACATTTACCCTATTTGCCTTAGCCAAAGTTAAATTCGCACTGCGCCTTTAACCCTAAAAGAGGAGTCCAATAGGCTTTCACAGCGCTTAGCTGCTCGGGCCTATTTATGTCTTCTACAAAAGTCAAGCGTTCATCCCAGGTCTTCAATCAAAACATATACAGAAACATATTTTCCTCTTTATAATAGGTATTTTTACTTCTGTTAAGGTTTTTGTACGTTATGAAACACTGTAACCATGCTGTTGGGTTTCGATTTCTGGGTAGCAGTCAATTCAGCAAATCTTAAGTAGCCTCTGACTGAAAACACTCATGGTCTGATGAGGAGAGTTGTCAGTAATCCTCTTGATTTACTGGTGTAATTTTATTTTTATTTTTTTTGCATCATCCGGAGTGATTCCACAGTCGTCCGTAGAACAGAACCAGCCTCCTTTATAAGGTTTTCGAATCTTTTTTACTCCCTGCCTCATATGCTGCTGCCCCAACAGATGATGGCAGAAGAGATAATACTCTCCACAACAGACTTTTAGAAGATCTGTCGAATCTTGCTGCTTACCCTAAAGGATCTAAGCTTCCTCAACTAACTTGTAGAGGGCTTAAACACTATTGTGTATCCATTTCAGTCTTCTGTCCAGATTAATGCCAAGGTTTTTATTCTGCTACCACCATGATGGAAATAGTGCCTGATTCAACCCTGGATATTTAAAATGTACATCCATCTCCTTTTTTATTCACATTTAAATTTACAATGATCATTGCCACATCATGCAGCTAAGTGGTCCTCCCATGTTGTGTACTATTCTTCTTTTCCATTCCAGTGACGCCCAATGACTGAAGAGTCATCTGAGTATAGTGTAGGTGACAGGACTCTGACTTGTGCTGGAATTCTGGAGTGTAAATCGTGAAGAGAAATGGTGGGAATTCAGTTCTCTGTGGAGCTCCTGTTCTGCTGACCACACGGTTAATCACACAATTCTTCAGTCTCACAAACTGTAGTCTGTTTCTCAGGTAGGCTTTAATCCAGGCGATTATTGATGCCTCCAACTCTGTCTGCTCGAGTTTCTGTCAAAGTGAAACCAGCTATATTGTGTTAAATGCACTGGAGACATTAATAACATATGATCCTGTTATGCTCTCACAGCCTGCCAGGAAGACCAATAATTTTAGCTGACACAGTTTGGATATATTTTTAAGATTATTGAAATCAAAAATATAAGGACTTAGGCTGAACTCGTTGTCGGTGGACAGAAACGAGGTCATCCCAGGAAAGCATAGGCAGCAAACAGTTTTCTGGTGCAGGCTTGTATCAAACTGAGGGTAAAAACAAGGTCAGGCAATGCAGAATCAGAATCAGGCAGACAGATCTTGGAGTGAGGCAAAAATAGGAATCAATGTCCTGAACATCTTTAAAGGCAGGGTATCCAACAGGGTAAATCAGAGAAAAGAAACATGGTCATAAATAAGGCATGAGCGCAGGACATTGACTCCCATAACACTTTAAATAATCTGGTAGCTAGACTGCGGAAGGCTTGGTCACATAGTCACAGGAACAGGTGGAAACCCTGAGCACTGATGAGTGGGCGTGGTCGAGACAGACTGAGTGCACTGGTGGAGGAAAACAAACCAACCTAGCTGCCAGAATCATGACATCCTCACAGTGCCTACAGGAGTTTCTTCAGGACCTTCATGACGTGGGATGTCAGGGAAACAGGCCTACGGTCACTGAGGATTGATGGGCGAATTTTCTTTGAAACCGAAACAAGGCAGAATGTCCTCCATACTACTGCAAACCTAGCTTAAGTCAGGCTGGGGTTGAAGAATTGCTGCAGAATTTCACAAGGCTGTTCTGCACATGTCTTTAGGACTTTTTTGTTGACACCATCTGGACCCCGCCGTTTTACTTGACTACTAAGGACAGAGAAGTGGGAGACAAAGCAAGCAGCAGCAGTTATGTTATATAGAGGTATATTCTTACTCATTTTTGTCAAAGTCACTTAGATATTAGCATTACAACCTCAAAGTGAATTATTCCTGATAACGAGTTGTTCGACCTTGATGGAGCGCTGGTAGGTGGTCAATAATGTAACGCCATTCAGAGTTAATGCGTGAGATGGACACGAGGGGATTTTCCACACTCAAGTGTTGCCAAGCGCTCACAAATGGGCCTACTAAGATACCCTTGAAAAGGCCGATCCTAGAATGTTCTTCACCTCAAAATGTACAAAGAGCTTTAAAGCAGGGAAACATGTACTTTCTGTTGTAATGGAAAAGGAGGACAAAATATAGTGAAATGATGTTGCTGAACCTAATAGAACAAGATGTTATTGGAGAAGCTCATCAAATTTTTAAATGACTGAATATATGTTACTTTATTTTTAATGTACAAGTCAACTAAACCCTTAATCACACATTTTGTGGGAAATATTTATTTACAAAATTTTACAAAAGCATTTACACCTATTAGACACCGGTTTTCTCTTACATTGTGAGCACACATTTAAATGAATTTCACTGGGTTTTGTGATTTTTCAACTCAAACTTGGGCAATATTCTGAAGTCAAAAGACAATTATATGTGGATTTTTAATGTTTTGGAAATGAAACAATATATATCTGAAGTGTGTTGTGCATTTTCATTCACCGTTCCGTGAGTCAATACTGTGATTATAGCTGGGTGCTGGTCCTCATGGGAAATGCAGGTAAAACACTTCCGCTTTTGTCCACAGTGGTGCCATAATCGGACAAAACTTTAACTTCTTTAGGGTTGCTTTAACTAGGGTAAGCTTAATTAACTTAATTTAGAGCATCCTATCTGAGGTTATTAGAAATGGAACTGGTGGATTTAAACCATTATTAAATAATACTGTTGTAGTTAAGGATATCAGTAATTTGGGATAAACACAAATAAAATAAAAAGTCATTTATTCTTCAACTGAACCAGAATGTAGTTTCTGTTTTTCTGTCAGAAAAAATGACACCAACATACAATTGTGTTTGTGGTTGTAAGAAGAAAAAAATATGTAAAAGTTTAAGCTGCATGAATTATTTTTGCTGTATGTGCTTAAACCTGTGAAAGTGACAAAATGCATAAATAAGGAAAAGACTATGCTAACCCACCCTATACAAGTGACATTTCCGTCTCCTTTACTGGCACCTCATTAACCTTCTGTTCCCATCTTCCCAAGTGTTGCAGCGTAAGGCCATATAACAGCATAAAAGACGGTGCATTATGCGTTTAATGTTCCTCATCATTTCCTTTAAACAAGATTTATGCTGCCTGCTGCTGGATTTCAGACAATGTACCCAATTAGCCCCGTGTCTACCAACTTCCTGCTGGTACAAAGTCATCCTCACGCAATTGTTGCCGTGCCAGAGAGTGCAAACCTATTAGCCTCCTGCAGGGGATTCTTTGGAAAACTAACCCCTCTTCTTTTTTCTGCCCACTCTCTGTAATTTTTCTGAGAAGAAAGAGAGACTCTGCATGCGTCCCCAAACATGTTCACAGTGTGACCAAATGGACCTCAGTAAGGACACAACGGGATGGGGCCGCTAATTATGATAGGCCAGTTGATTTCACTGCAAGTCTGTGAGAGTTCTATGAAATGTTCTCCAGATTGCAAACAGGCTATTGCAATCTGATACCAAACTTGTAAAGTTAGTCTTTCAAAATTAAAGATGCAGTGACATTTTAGACCTGGAAGGTAGAGAAAACTAACAAGACAAATGTGACTATCCGAGAGAAAGTGCCATGATTGATATTCCCTGGAACCTGAGGTCCATTGACTTGACAATGCTGTCTCTGGATCCCTAGATTTTCATTTGCCAGCTTACATCTGATAATAAAAAGACAGGTACATCTGGCAGCAAGTGGCTATCTCAGCCCTGACCTGCTCTCCCAGATAGATGGCTTATCAAATATGCATATCCTTGCTTCCCTGTTCATGGCCAGATGGTGTAGCTCAAACTGTATCTGCAGTCTTTGCTCTGCAAAATGCAGAACAGGTTGTAAAAAGCAAGAGAGGAGCCTATAAACCCCAGACGTTTGGACTGTTCTGTACTTTGAATTTGAATGATACCACCTCAGAGCCTAAAACGTTGGATCAAAACATAGGGGGCTGTATGCAGACAGATGAGGAGAGGCTGGGAAAAACTAAGGAATAGTCTTGCATTTGGATGCTGGGAAGTCGTCCAGACCGAGGCCTGCGAGGTCACATGGGCTGAGCAATGAACAAACGAGCCGTTTGGGAATTCCATAGTTGTCCACTTCCTGCATTAGGAAGGGATTTCCAGAAAATAGGCTGACCAGTCAGAGTGGGGACAGGAAGTGGTGTTGGTCCTATGTATGTAGAAAAGAGTCATTACAAAATAGGGACATTAATACATTAGTTAAATGGTGATACATTAAACAGCACAAAAAATAAGTCCATTGAGGATTAACTTTCATCAGATAAATTAGAAAAATCTATCAATCAAAGTCAATCAAAATACTTTATTTATCACAAAGGGAAATTAGATAGAATAAATTTAAAAAATAAAAATAAATTAAAGTTTTTTGTACGTCATACATTAATGTATTAAGCAGCAACCATGCAATGTCATGGTACGGTCATTGTAGTAATGCTTAAAAGGGCTATTCTGTTGATTACATAAGTTCTAATTTATGGGCATAATTAAACCAATAGAACATCATCACTAACAAAAAATGTATATATATATATATATCGTTATTTACAATTGGTCCAACAACTTTATACAACATGAATCTAAAACCAGATTATTGCATTCATTGAAATGCATTGTGACAAAAAAATTGATTTTTCCTGTTTTAAGTTGAGTAGCTTTATGGTAATTATATCTTTTTGCTACATAGAAGAGAAATAATTCTTTTTTATGTGTTCTTTATTTAAAAATTTACATCAGATTTCAGCACCATTGGAGGATTTTTCTTTTTATATACAGTGTGCGAAACGTATAGTTGCCCTGATAATAACCGTTACAGCCAAACACGTAAAAGAAGTTTAGTTTCACCAGACGACATGACATAAAACATTCAGATATTTCTACGCCTTTGTTGGATACTTTTTTTTTAAAACATAGTGAGCTTAGTGTACATTGCATTAAATAAAACAGTAAGAAGAATCATCGCTTTCAGACTGAAGAGATAAAGAAACTCGTAGCAAACTAAAAAGAAGATGAGAAGAGAAAAATGAATGTTGATGGAGAGGCTCTGACTGGGGTTGAAGTCCATGGGCAACTATTGCTTGTTGCTATAACAACACAGCATATAATTTTGATCTTAAATTGTTAGCAGCATAAAAGTCTGTGGAAAACAAATCATGATGTTTTTTTGTTGTTGTTGTTGTTGTTGTTTTTGTATTTGTTGGTTTGGATAGGTCTGTTAGGAAAATGATTTCTTCAGATTTGAAAGGAACTACAAATTTACATAGGAAATAGTTTGATTTTCCTCAAAGGGAGGAGTGCTGTTTTAAAACAAAGTAGAGTGTGCTCCAGTTGTAAGAGGATCACACTCCTCAATAAAAGGCTACCTACATTATGTATTATGTTTGGTGAATGTGGAGATTTGATTGGTCTGGATAGTCGAGGCTTGGATTCTGGAGGAAGGTTCATGGAAGATTGGGCCAACTCTACACCCCCGGAAAGGTCCTGGATGATGGCCCTGAGTTTTTGCAACCTGTTTTTTGTGTCTTAACGAAGGCTTTTAACAACCTCCATGGGGAGTCCTGTGGGTGGTACTGCCTGAAAGTTAGACTGCACCAAGGTTGCCCTCTGTCAACAATTCTGTTCATATCCTTCTTGGATATATTTCATAATTTCAGAAGAATTTTTGCTAAAGTGTTGAGCAGATCCATTTTGATGGCCTCAGGATTAGAACAACATCATCTGGCTTCCTTTCAAGATTTCACTAGGATAGTTTGCAGCATAAATGTAAATGATTGGGATGAAAATATTCAGTTCCAGATCTGAGACAGTGTCTGAAGTGTTTAGCTGGAAAAGGGAAGAATTTCTTTTCCGGGTCATGGATGGGGTCTTCTGCAGTTATGTGAGGACAGTAATGCTCTGTTGTGCTAAAGAAAGACTCAAGCTTAAAGTCAAAGTTGTATATTTACCATTTGACCTCCTCAATGGTCACGAGCTCTGAGGTTTCTTAGAAAGAACAACATTGTGGACACCATCAGTTGTTCCGTCATTGAAAGGAGATGCTTAGAGTAGAGCTGCTGCTCCTCCACAGTGAAGGTTGCTCAAGCATCTGGATGCACCCTGAACGTCTCCTTGGTGAGGGGTTCTGGGCATATCCCACTGGAAGGAAACCCAGAGGAATAGCCTGGAGGAACTATGTTTATCTGTTGGAGTGGGAACGCCTTGGGATTCCCAGGTTGAGCTGGCACAAGTGACCAGGGAGAGGGAAGTCTGAGTTTCTTCTTCTACTGCTTTTGACATCTGACCCCCCCTTGAGCAGATGATGGATGGACGGACGGTCAGATGGTCAGATGGAGTAAAAGGTTAAACACACATTTATTCAGCAAACGCTCCTGTTCACAAGCACTGCATGTCTCATGGATGTATATATTTAAAAAAACTCTTTCAAAGCTTCCTTTTATTTAATATAAGATGTAGAGTTTATATCTCAGAATATCTGCAATATCCTAAAAAGTTAGGGATTTAAAAACAGGAGGAAACTGTGTTGAGGAACTGTGTTATCATCCTAGGACATAAAGGGGGATTTATAAATGTACCTGATCATTTGTGGTGATAGAGAAAACGTTTTTGGATCTCAGTTGCTGATCAACTAACAGGCTGGTTTCATAACCTGAAATGTGAGCTTTGTATTTTGAACATAACCTTGTTTTTGACAGTAGGTTAGGTCTGAGCTGATTTACAGCTATTGTCAAATCTTTGTGTTCTTTCTCGGGAGTCCATTACACTTTGAAGGACCTAAATGATTTGTGTAGCTGATTGACCCAGTTTTCAGAAAACTCTAGAACACCCAGTTATTAAAACACACTTTAAAATCCGGTTCTTCTAATAGACAAACTCAAACCTATGGTGATCTATGCTAATCTAAGTTATATCACTGCTTTTGATGTTCACAGATAATGAATCACCGGTATTCATAAATAAATTGAGGCAAAACCTATTTTAAACCTGCTACTCTCTTTATTGAAAATAAAAGTTTCCATTTTGTAATGTTACTTATGTCCCAAGCCACATTATGTTATAAGTTTAAACAAAATGTCAGGCTTATAGGACAGATGTTGCGTAAAACTGCGACCAATTTTGTTGTGTAGAGAAGAGACCTAATCATACTTTACTGAACCTCTACCAAAGGATAAAAACAGACAGTGAGTTGGTGAAACTAGGCCATATGATCTTGGTAAATGTCACCAAGTCGTGTTATTGATTTTAGTTCCTATCAGAAAATATGCTTATTCACTTAAGATTAGTAGTATTATCTTTGTTCAACATTCACATGTTGACCAGATGAACTTGTTATATGTTCAGAATGTTATTAAAAACGTTTATCAATGTTTCAAACTGTTTTATACTAAATATGTAATAATAAAGCTAAAGCTATTTAGCTGGCAGCAAAAAAATATATGCTCAAACCAAATATTTTCTTACCAAGCTAACTAAAAATAAAAAACATAGTTATGTTTGCAATATAATTAAATATTTTGTTTGATTAAATATTTAATTAGCAAGTGAATTTACACATTTAGCTAAATATATTGTTTTGCAAACTACTGAGAGCTGTTTATCAGCTAATGTTGTTGCTAATGTAAGTCTGTTCTACCTTCACAGAACAGATCGATGTTTACTAAGATTTAAATATTGAATGCAGCTTTTTAAACTGAGTTTTATTTTAGGGGATTTAAAAAGGCTGAATGTGTATCCATGCCACACATTTACCATTGCTTTTATAAAAATGGCAAACAATGGCTCATTTTCCTTTACAAATTTTAAAAAATGCAACACTTTGTGTTGCTCAATGTCAGGATCCATGTTTTGGTTTGGTTCTGTTTTCTTCCTGTGTGTGTATGTGTGTCTTCACTCATTATCATTTACAGCTGTTTCCAATCATCCGGTTATCTCCTCCACTGCTCCACCTCCTGCTTCACAGTATTTAAGCCCTTCTCATTCATTCACTCACCGCTGGATTGTCTGTTGTCCTTCCATGAGGTCCTTCCCTGAGGTCTTTCCCTGATGTCCTTCTCTGATGTCCTTCTCTGATGTCCTTCTCTTATGCCCGTCCTGATGTTCACCCTGATGTTCTTCCCGTAGCTTTCTTGCCGCCTTCTCGTCTCGCTCCAGAGTTTCTCGCCGCACGTCTCCGGTAAGTCTCTTGCTCACTAAGTTCTCTGTCCTGGCTCTTCATTTTGATTAGCTCCCCTGGTCTCATCCCGTGTTTTTCTGTTTGGTTTCAGTTTTGCGTCTTTATTTCTGTAGTCTCCGGGTTCTTGTGCTTCACCTCTCATTTTGTAGGTATTAGTATCGTAGTGTCAGTTTATTTCCTCCCTTCCTGTATTCATTAGTTGTGTTTGTTTATTGTTGTCGTTGTGTTTGTTTATGTTCATAATCATCCACTACATTAAATTATTATTCACTCAATTCCACCTCTGCTCGAGTCATTTAAACGCTTCCTGACAGTACGATCCAGCCAGAATTGACTCGAGCAGAGATTCACATATCCGATCCGTTACTCCCGCACTTCCGCCTTCCGTCTTCCGTCATGCCTTCTCTTTCCTCCCGCCGTAAGCAACGCCGCTCACCGGTGGTTGTGCTCACCGGCCCCCTGGCTTTTTCAGACTGTTCAGCCAGGGGCGGGAGCTCAACACCGGTGAGTTCCGAGCCCGTTTTCACTTCCGTGTCATCTTCTTCGTCTCCTGTTCCTCTTCATCTCCCGTCACTTCACCGCCCCCTACAGATATTATCTATGACTACCCCTATTTAGGTCCCCTCACAAAGGATTTTGATTTTAACCCGTTTTTTTCTGCTTACCGTTATGGCCCAGTTATGACAGAGATCATTCAGGAATCCCATGTACAATATATGTTCACCATTCATGTCATTGAACAAGGCCCCAAGGACAGAGACAGAGACTTAGCGGCAAGAGCAGCCCTTCTTTCCCCTCTTTCCACTCTGTCTCCCCTTTCAGTTTCTCCATCGCCAGCTTCCCAGCCTCCACGGATATCCGAGGAGAAACTCTGGGGTTTCTTTTATGGGGACAGGGAGGATATTTTCCCCTGGAACAAACATTCTGAGCTGGTTGATGGAGAAGATTTCCAGCCTCCCGGGCTGTTGTTCCAGGAGGAGCCTGCCAGAGAGTCTGTGCTCCAGGAGGAGCCTGCCAGAGAGTCTGTGCTCCAGGAGGAGCCTGCCAGAGAGTCTGTGCTCCAGGAGGAGCCTGCCAGAGAGTCTGTGCTCCAGGAGGAGCCTGCCAGAGAGTCTGTGCTCCAGGAGGAGCCTGCCAGAGAGTCTGTGCTCCAGGAGGAGCCTGCCAG
>JAVLVB010000434.1:42103-63985 GCA_032876305.1 Orestias chungarensis | reverse complement strand
TATATATATATATATATATATATATATATATATATATATATATATATATATATATATATATATATATATATATATATATATATATATATATATATATATATATATATATATATATAGAAAGGAAGACCTAGTCTGTCAACAGTCTAATGCCTGCGTTAACCATTTTGTAAATATTTAATCTCTGCTTTCTTTTCTAAAAACCAACTATTCTGAATTATCATTAGCACCTAGCATTCACATGTTTATGACGGATCGCTGCCATTTCACGGTTTAGTATTCATAGATTTATCTGTGAAAGTGAGTCGCACGTATTTGCATTTTTGAGCTTTTAGCAGGCGACTGTGGTTCCTAAACCTCCAATTATTGGGGCACCGCTGTAGCATATTGAACATTTTGTCTTTGGGTTCTAGTCTGAATGATCGCACAAGGTTTTGAACAAAGTTTTCTCAAGTTGTTTTTGCAAAATGAACCTTTATAATGCAGTGACCAATTGTGTTGGATATTTGCTGTATATTTACAGTCTAAGAATCTAGCAGGGTGGTGGAGGGTTAATTATTTGGATTGCTTTGCAACTATAGGACAATCGCACTTGTAGTTTTTGACATTTGATGCTCAGTCAAACGTTGATAATCAACATTACAATGATCCCAAACACTTCCTCAAATTTAACGTAGAGTGTCCAGAAAGTAATATGATTAGGGGTTTTCAACGGCCCAGTTAAAGCCCACATCTCAATCTACGTACAGTTAGTAAGGTATGTAGCTATGCACAATTTTTTTCACCAACTTCAATAAACAAAAGCTGTTTAATTTGGATAAACGGTCCAGAGTTTCTCCACAACCATTTGAGAGACTGGTGTTGAATTCACATTTATGCTTTCCTAAATTAATTTAATCTGACTTTATTTACCATCCCTCCTTTGGTTGGAGGTTTCAGATATGAAACATAAGCAATATCAGCACATGTACCTTAAAGTACCAAATCAATATTTCCTATTTCGTTTGAAGCTATTTAACATGCCGCACGCTTAGACACTGTGTCACAGGTATGACCGTTCCTATGGCAACCAAGGTTGAAGCTCGAGCAATTACCAGCGACTAACAAATTAAATATGATAAATCTTGGCTGGCGCAGTGACCGGATAATTGTTTATTCTCTTCATATCAGGATTTTGATTTCGGGACACACTTAGTAAAATATAAAGATAAACTAGTTTCAAATACTTTGACGAAAACGGGTCAATTCATGAAGACTCTCAGAGCTCTAGATGGCGATGCATTCAGTTTCAAATCTAATAGGAGTCGTTCTAGATACTGTATCGATACATTAAATCAGCCTTCGTGAATAAATTAGGTCCCTAATAAATAATGTATTGCTATCCCTAATTTTCTCACATAAAACACAATTTAAACTCCGCTAAACTTTTCTTAACTGGTAAGCTGGTCTAATGCAGTCTTATCTAAAGCCAGTACTGCTTAGAGCTACCATGAGACTTTTTTTTCCTCCTAAATTGATTTTTTTTTAATCCTCCTTCACTTTCTGCATTCCCTGCACCCTGGTGCTCCTGTCTCCTTGATGTGGCTGACCTCTGCTTTCAAGCCACTGCTGATGCCACATCCTTATTAAGCTGCACCTTTTCCTTTACTTGAGCTTGTCTCAGCATTCGGTCAGACCTTCCAAGCCTTCTTTTCCTCTGACTGCCAGAATCTGTGTGTAGAGCTGTGCGGTTTCTAACAATCACATAGCAACCATGTACTTCTGATCTCCACGCCGGACGAGAGCAGAGACGGGTCTTTTGACCTGACAGTAATGGGTCAATGCGTATCTTCTTCTACTTGTAGGAATAAAACTTTGCTTGTAATGTAAAATCTTATCTTGCACTGACGACATCTGTTTTCTGTAGATGTTTTACAGCTCCTGTGCGTCTTTTAAAGCACTAATATGTGCACGTGATTGCAGTGCCATTGGGAAACACTCACCAGCATTAACTTCCTACGCATTGGACACTAGCGTTCATTCTTTGATCACTATGTAACCTAACCCATGGATTTTGTTAACGTCCAAAGGACCTCAAAGCTCTTCACACTACATGCAGTCATTCGCCTATTCAAGCACACATTCACAAGTTGATGGTGTAGCCCCAGCTGACCAGGGGAAGTCAGACTGAAGCGTGGCTGCCATGCTCCAAGGCCACTGGGCATACTGACCATCACCAGTCGTATAACCGTTATCTACTGATACTATATTTACTACCTTACAGAGACCTTGAAGACACAATTAAACCAAAAGTTAAAAAAAGCCATAATAGAATGTAATAGAACCTTGCATGACTGTTTTAAGCTTTTTCCCTGTTGTGTTTTGGTTTTTGGAGTGTTAGGGAATTACATTTCAATGTTGTTGCAATTACAATATTGAAATGTAATTCCCAAAATGTTCACTTGATCCTAAAAATATACACACAAAAAAATTATCAAATGATCTAATAAAACAGAAATGTGATGCACTCCTTCCTGTCACAATTGAACATTTGTGAAACGAGGCCCTATATCCTAGTACTCATGCACTAGTCTCAGGAGGAACAGTTTAAAAACACGTAATTCAAGGCAATAAATGGACCTAACTAGTTCATTTCAGTACACCAGCATTCATGGCAACAAAATAACCAGCGTTACAGCATATTCACATAATGACATGATTGTAATCATTATTGATCATCGTCATTAACACATTTACACTATTAAGACAACTTTATAAAGCTAACTATGTGTAGACTGAAGTCTAATTGGTTCCTGGTGTTTATTATAAACACCTTCCGATGCTTTGATTAATTAGCACCTGACAATTAGCGGCTCTGTCTGTTTATCTTGAAGAATCTCAGGGGGTTTCAATTTAGTTGCTATGTCTTTAGGTTGGGTAATGATGAATACTTCTGCAAGCAACCGATGGCTTGTTTTTCTGTTGACAAGAATTAGTATGCACTCAGTTTAGACAAACAGAGTGGATATTTGCTTTGTTTTGAACTACTAAAACTAACCACATTCGTAATTTCTACAGAGAATCGTGTTCGCTGGTGGTTATTTCTACCCATGTGATTTTGAAAGAAGCTGTTTGATGGAAAACATTTGTGGTGGTGTTCTTTTCAGATTTGAATCATTTCCGATGTTTATAAAACACATTATAGTCACATTTTAACCACAACACTTGTTTCTTTTATTAGGATTTGACTGATAGTGTGTGCTTAATTTTAAAGTGTGAGGAACATGATAGATAACATAGAATAGTCTGAAAAAGGTGTCCGGCATGTACCGTACCCTCTGTACACCCCGTAGCTCAATCCAATCAACAGTTTCATTGACTTTAACCCCTACAACCCAAGCATTCCTGTTACCTGGGGGGTAGCAGCACTTCCAAAAACAAAACCAAACCAAACATATGTTATACACTAATATGCTTATATTGCATATCCACATAAAAGGGAATCTAATTAGCAGAGATTCTTTTGTGTTTGAAGATAAGTCGAATGCGCTTGTATAGTACAAGGCAGTTCAAACTGCTTTATATGATAAAAGCATTATATATTAAATGGACAAAAATGAAACATTACGTTACATTAATAGGGAAAAAAAAAGAATAAATAATTGATATTCACAGTAGAATTAGTCTTTTTTTTTATTTCTTGTTAATAATTAAGGTTTTTAACCACCACATAGCACATCGCAACAACAAGGCCAGGGCCCTGCACAACACCACCTAAGTAACCACATGCAAACAGCACAGGCTAGATGCCACATCTTACCCCCAATGTGAGCAATACTACTCGCACCCAAGCCTGTCCCCCTCCTTAGGCCAAGCACAACCCTCCACTGAAACTCTCAGTTGAATTTGGGTCTAGACTTGGAGTGGGTCATTCAAACACATGTATGCGCTTTTAACTAAATTCCAGTAATAGAGAGTTTAAACACTTTAGCAGCTAACAGGTTTCCTTCCATCAAAACTCACCAGTTTCTCTTTTCCCACTAAAAAAATTGCATGATGCTGCCACCACCATGTCTCATTGTGGGGATGCTCAGCTCAGGATGAGGTTCATTGCACTTCCCAGATTTAGGTTTGTCTAACAAACACACTGTGACATAAAGTCCAAAACTAAAACTCTTGAAATCTGTGGTTGTAACATGAAAAAATTGGTCAAAAACTTTATAAACACTTTGGAAGGCTTAGCAGAGGAATGTCCGAGCCATAATGTTCATAATGAAATGAGAAGTAGGAGCATGTTCTTCCCTAAAGCTGAGCCAGGTTTTTCTCCATGACAAAGACGGCGCATCAGTGAAGTTGACTCCCATCCCTTCACCATGGGTACCACGCCGACAGCAACCTAGCAAGGCTGAATACTAATCATTCCGATTGGAAGAGGAAAAGAAAAGCAGGCTCTTTTCCTCGGCACTTTAAGACATTTTCACCAGTGCTGAATGAAACACCCACCTTATTGTCAGAGGCACAGTCAGCGACTGCTTCTCCCTACTACATCCCCTGGTCTGTGAAGCCTTATCGTTGTGCTACAGACCAAGCATGTGTGCTGAGTAGGAGGAGATGGATCAGCTGATTAGAGGAGATTTCATTTATTTTCATCACTGCTTGTTGTGGCACAAAGCTTCGATGTCAGCTCATCAGCGCAGCCTTTTGTGTTTGGTTCTGCGGGTCCTGCATTGTTAAGTTCAAAATTCAAAGGCAAAATTTGCTTCTCTGATCTGGACATGACAGAACACCCTAATCCGTTTCCCCACACCATTTCTGTTTTTTGTTGAAATGCGTTTTGCCGCTGCATTTGATTAAACCTCTTTCAAGCTTGAGCCACCTTGACATATTGACTGAATAGCTGCAGGCGCGAGGATCCTCCAGAGGCAAGGGACAATGAATTTATTTTTTGATGCAGCTCCTGCCAGGTCCCAAGATTGAAAACATCACCTACAGTGTGACTGAGGAAGGACATGGCGGATAACTTCTCATTCCACCTGATTTAGAAAAAGTCTCTGTAGCAAAGCTTTCAGCGTTTGGCGAAGAAATTGGGCCTGAAAATGATTGTGGAAGTACTTAAGGCAGGGTTGATTACCAGTAGGGATAGACTAGAACTCAACTGCATTTATAGCAGAGAAAAACAAAGAGACGCATTGAACCTTATATATTACACAGTGTGGTGAATGAATGTCAAAAATATTCATTTTAATGAACCAACAACCACAAACGCACATAATCTACATCATAATTGTTCTAATAGTTTAGTTCACAATTACAAAATAACAGATTTATTCATTTATTTTTACTATGGTTGTCTATGTATGAAATATCTTGCTGTTTGAAATGAAACATTTAACCGTGAGGGGGGAAAAAATAAGTCTTGTGAGGGGACAAACACTTATTGACTGCACTGTTGTAAAACGGCAGAAATGACCTAGTTTTCACAGTTTTAAAGACTATATTGAATTTCTAAACTGTTCAAAATAATAACTGTTAAAAAATAATACCAGTTTGCTTCACTTACTGGTACTCTGCCAACAAACCAAAATGCAGAAATACTGTACAGTAATATATAGTATATGAAGTCAATCATTTACCAACATGCTGATGCTGGTCGGTGTGCGTATGACAGACTGTAAGATGCAAGGCTGCCTGCCCTCTATCCATCACTAGCAGGTGAGATGAGGAAAGTGTCTAAAAACAACTAAAACCCATTGACCGTTAGGTGGGTCTCCATCCACCCGAACCCATCAGTTAGAGGACGAACTCCTAAATCCTAAGCCACCACCCAGTTCACACCAACACTCTAAATATAATCTTATCTCGCTTTAAATCTAAATCCGTCAGGGGTGTGAATAACTGTGGGTTTATCTATTAGTAGTTCGTACTCAATTAATCCATCAATCAAAAATACTTTATTTATCCCAAAGGGTAATTAAATATATGCAAAATGATTAATGTGTGAAGTAAAATCCTCTTTTAAGTAAATGATGTTCTAGGATCCAAATCAATAGATAGAAGCTAAACAGAACAACTGATGATTTATTTATCCATCCATCCTCCCTTAATTTGTTTATACATTTTAAAATGGCCAACAGACATTATAAACTCTGTAAATGTGTGGAATGAAAACACAAAAATGTATGGGAAACATCCAATTAAAGACAAAAAGTCTGACTTTTTATCCTAGAAGCTCATTCTGGGTTAAACTCAAATGGAGAAGTAATGGATCACTGAACCGCACACAAGTACAGATTTCCTCTCTCCTTCAGTACTGGAGTGCCCTTTAATGATGTTGTTTGAAAAGACCTTGTCTTCCATGTTTGTGCTTCTGCTGTTTCCTTCTGCCATAATTTTCTCCTCCATTTGCTTCTTGCTTTTTCATCCCATTGTCTTCTTTCATCACCTGCGCACAAACGGTCACACTCTGTCTCCCGTCTCATACGGCAGCCTCCTGTACTTCCTCGCCCGCTGCGTGGCCTACTTATACGTCTCCTTTATAATGTGCTCTTCTTCTCTCTGCCCTTACTACCCTACCTCTCTCTCACACACAAACACACACCCTTCTTCTGTGTACGCCCACACAGTCTCAGGCCATGAGGATCGTGCGAACCGTGGGTCAGGCGTTTGACGTGTGTCACCAGCTGACCCTGCAGCAGAAGAGTGAGGATCAGGAGGATGAAGAGGGGAGGGTGGACAAGCTGGAGGCGGCACCAGGTTATTCACAGCTACGCACAGCTGAAAAACACTTCCCTTCACTTTACTGTCATCCGGAATGTCAGGCATTCTCCATTCACAATTTCACCAAAAATCACAGTCAGGAAGTCAATATTCCCCATTTATATAAATAGGTTTTTCGAATAAAGATGCAGGTTGTCTTATATTAATCAACTAGGCCCCTCAGTTCAAAGACCCCTTCAGCGTGAAGTTGTGTGGGCTCCGCACCCACTGATGCAGCAGCTGTCACTGCATCCACGCAAACTCTCACCGACGTGTGTCATCTTTCACCAGCAAAGAAGACGTCGGCGGTGTCAGAGGAGACAGACCTCGAAGCCACCACGGAGGAGAGCCTTGAGTGCGTCTCTTCGTCAGACCTGGAGAAGAACAAAAAGGATGAGGCCGTCCTCGATACTGTGGAGGTGAGGTGCAGCTCGCTAATGGTGGCCTCGATCAGTTCAGCGTTTCATGCACAAAGCCCAGATATTTCACACACCGTTACAATAGCCTTTACAACTCCTATTCTTCATTCTGCAAGATTTTAACACGTTATTTTCTTGGCTTTTGCTTTTGCTTTAGCTTTGAATTAGCAGCATTTCTCCTAATTCTACTAAATTTAGGAAAGTAAAAGGACTTTTTCATATTGCAACCATGAACATCTTTGTATTCTATTGGGATTTCATGTTACAGCCAAACACAATGTTATTTATAATGGTTTTTAACAGCATACAAACAAAAATCTGGCATGAACTTGTATTGAGAGGCTTTAAAGTGTGATCCAGCTTGCAAGTCAGATGTCACATCAATAATATTGTCCCTTTGTTTAAACTAATATCAGTATAAATGTAGCTGCTGTACTGCTTTTTAAAAAAACATTGAAACTCATAACAGCTAACTTGAGCAGAGAAATCAGTTACATTTATAAAACTAAAATTAAAATACTATAAAATTCTAAATAAAGTTGGCCCTCTTATTAATTATTATGTACTGCATTTGTACATGTTTTAGGTAAAATCCCGATAATACACACTAAGGTTTGGAGTTATGATGACAGATCTGTGCTTTTAAGAGGAAAATTGATTAAAATGAATTTAAAATGGATAAACAAACTGTAGTTTTTCCCGTTTGATCAAATTTCTACCAGTAATACAAACAAAACATAAAGATCTTTTTTTTTTTTGTAAGTTCATATATTCTTGTTTTTAATTATTCCTAAATCAACCTAACTGATGCTGAAAGTCTACCCTCTGTGAAGTTGGGTAAACAGCTCCGAGGGATCCACAGCTTATTGAGCGAGCCAGAGTTTTGATTCTTGTTTGTGCAGAAATATGGACCATATGGTTTATTGATGAGATCACAGCTTATTTCTGCTAATCATGCCATGCTGGACAAGTCGGTGCCTGTTCCCCGATATTTGACTGCTGCTCAGCAAGTTTCCGAGGCGCTGAACGCTTCATTGCCAGTGAGAGAAAACTGGTGTTGTTTTGGCAAGGAGTTACAGTGTTTAAACAGAATGCTTTCACGGTCGAGAACGAGGAAGCGAGCTTCCTTTCTTCTGTATTTTTTTATGCCCTTAATAGTTTCTTTTCCTGGTTGCCCTGTAGCATAACAGTGGGTTGACAGTCAACATGGCTGTTTACATACATGCTTTGATTGCTTTTCAATGTATTTGCTCCTTACAGATCTAGTCTAGTTTTGTTCTTTTGTCTCTGTCAGATGTTTTTATAGCATCAAATAACCTGTAAAAACAAAAGTTTTTTTTTTAATTATTATTATTTTAGTTACTAACGGAAAAATGTTCAAATGAAAGAATACGTTAAATAATATGTTTGTCCTCAAATTTCTGAAGAATAAATGTAAAGAGTTATGTTGGTGAACTTCATTTTACTTCAACATTTCATTTAAAGAATTTACTTTACAATATCTGTGTTTCTGTTTGAAAGTCCTGAACACAGAACCGTGGTCTCCCCGTTGTTTTGCAGGTCCTCTTTATTTGGCACAATAAAAGCACTTGCAACTGTTTGCTTCAATAGTCATAACAGCTGATATACCTTAAAGCAACAATTAAGAAGTTTCAGTTTTGGACGATTTTGCCGGCCAGTGTGGACAAAAGAGGTAGTGTTTTGCCTGAAGGAAGACTACATTTCACCTGAGGATCAGCGCATAGCGTTGTAAAATCCTGATCTCCCGGTGGCCTGCAGTTGGATTGAAGTACATTTCTGTTTCCAGTGTCTGTGTGAAGGATTAATAGTGATGAGGTGATGAATCTGATTGTGGTGAAACAATGTCATATGATGATTTCGAAAATAAGAAACGGGAAAAGTGACATATGCCGTAAAGGATTCAGAACATTTGTAGTTGTTTTGTGCGGCAGGGCTCCTGCCACCCTGCTTAAAGTTGGCAGTTAAAGCATTATTAACCCCCTCAGGTCAATGACATTCAACGAGCAGTGGGTCGACATACAATAACAAAAGTTATGAAGATATTTTATGAAGGTTGAAGAGTTACTTTCACATTCACATTTAACATTCACAGTCTTCCTTATCTCCGTTTTTGGGGGTGTACCAATTTAGCAGCTAAAAAGAAGAATGTTGTTTCTGGACTGGCTGCTTTGCAAAAAACAGCCAATAACAGATCAGGTAGCATTGTGCCTCGCTACATTTCCATTAACTATTTTAGATATGCCCTACCAAAAGACCAGTCAACTAATGGGTTTTTCACGACAATTTGAGGTCGTGTTCCACAAAAAAATCCGCAAGTACGGACTCAGGACGAGGAGATTGTGTACTCAGTCTAACTTAACTTTATTAATCCATGGTGTCACCTGTGTTCCGGTACCTTGTTTGGACCTTAGGTCATGTTGCCACACAGTAGAGGACGCCGCCACACACAGCTGTTATTCACTTTGGAAGGTCGCCCCTTAAATTGGTTATCAGTGTCTGCCCCTTCCTTCTAAATGTGTGGGTTACTCACTTGGGCCTCGAGACTGAACTGTTACACTTGCAAAAAGAGTTATCTTCTAGCTAGCTCAACTGTATCGAATGTGCAAGAAGCCAAAACCAAATTAGGTTTGCTAGAACTTTAACAATTGGTGAATAACCAAAAAAAAGGGTTGTTGAAAAAGTCAATGCTCTCGCTTGAGTTTAGTTTTTGCATTTGATTATATATTGTTAATTTAACAATTGTGAAAATATGGCTTCTCCTCTTATCTACAATAGTAAGCTATGCTGGAAAAACAGAACTACTTTCCTCGACCCATTGACCTTACCTAAATGAATGTTCATAATAATAATTGTTACATGTATTCATTAATAACTTGCATAGATGACTCCAAAACAAATGTACTTTGGGTCCTCAAACTAAAGCCAAAAAACTCTTCCTTCTGTCCACTTTAGATAGCAATCAACAATATTAACTTCAATAAAACACAATTAATGTTCTTTATCATCATTCACAGTGAAATAAGATTTTCACTTTGTTGCATTGATTTAGGGATAGTTTCACCAAAGTGTTATTAAACTGGCAAAACCCTCAATAATGGAGTCGCCTGCTGTGCGGTTAATGAACCGCTGTAGTGGTAATTTGTCAGACCCGTATGAGCTTCATCACGCACGCCTTCATCCGCAATTGACTACTCAGTCTTTTCTTTTATTGGAGGCTAATATCAAGATCTGTTTCCTTGTGATCTGATATTCACACAGTAACAGCAGGGGAACTTTGCCTTCGCCCATAAACAAAAAAACAGATTTTCTGGCCTTCTACCGAAACAAAAAACAATGAACGAACAAAGAAAAGTCTAATAATAATAATCATCAACTCCTGATATAAACAAACCTGATGGAACATGTACTGGTAAGAAGCAGATCTTTATTCTTATCCTCTCCCAAGTTCAAACATTACTTTTTGTTCAGCCAGCTCATCGGTAGATGCATCGACAAACAAAATAGAAACACATTTTACAAATATTTTATGGACGCTAAACATATAATATTACCGTAAGGCTCTGGATCAACAACGGAGATGTTATCTGATCGTTAATCATG
Source organism: Orestias chungarensis (assembly GCA_032876305.1). Taxonomy (NCBI): domain Eukaryota; kingdom Metazoa; phylum Chordata; class Actinopteri; order Cyprinodontiformes; family Cyprinodontidae; genus Orestias; species Orestias chungarensis. The sequence goes on along the minus strand of JAVLVB010000434.1, from coordinate 53,213 downwards.
GGTTGTTTTATTTTTCAGGATGAAAGTAGCACAGGCCTCTCTTTACATCATCCTCCCTGAAAAGCTTACACAGGCAGCAGCTTTTAAACCACTTCTGTACTCATGATTCTACACTCAAATTCATGCATAGACCTACTTATACACTAGTTCCTTGAAAGCTCTTTCTGCTAATACCTAAAGGTTTTAGCACATTTACTAAACTATTACGTCTGAACCGCTAGGCATGCGATACACGCCATCATTTTGATCTTGTATGTGCATCTTTATTAATTTGTTTATTTTGTAATTTTGCAGCATTCTTACTTTGCTATTCAAAATGAACGCGCTGGATGGAAAGTGAGTTGCGGCAAAGAAAACCTCTTACCGCATCATAGCCATACTGTCTTTGCTTACCGTTCCGGGAACGTAGGTCTCAGTTGTTTACGGTGGGGGGGTGTTACCGTGAGCTCGAATTCACCATAATTTTTGCTTCATTATCGACAGGATCTTAAATTGTTGTAAGAAAATCCTAAGAGATAATATTTATCCAGACCGTATGTGTCTAACAATAGGTTTAACTACATTTTGTTAAGCAGCAGACAATGATCTAAAGCCCATTCGCAAGTTCATCGTCGGTTAGCAAAGGATTAGGAAAAGAAGGTTTAGAGGTGGCCTACATAGTGATTGATTGATTGATTGATTGATTGATTGATTGATTGATTGCTGTCAGTTTAGTAATCAGTTCCTCCCTGTTGTTCCAAAGCTCACTCTCCCAGTATTTAGGCTTCCCTGCTCCTCTCACTCCCTACTGAATTCTCCCATTTGTTTTGCCAGTTGTGCCTTTAATGTTTCCCATGTCTCCTTGTCACTCAACTCGCTTCCTGTGCTTCATTTTCTTCTGTGGCTTAGTCTTCACCGCTCTGCCCCCCCTCCTCTGCGCCAATCTCTGTGAAAGTTCATGTTTTCCCTGCATTGTCCCCACCCTCTGTGTTCTGTCTGCTGTTGCCTGCTCCATGCCGCTTACTACTCCTGTGTTCTGTTATTCATCCCGGTATCAGAGCTCTGTCAATATCCAAGCTTACATTAAGTCCTCATGTATCCTCCCTCATATCAACCATCTTTCTGCATCTGAGGTTCTCATTCTACATTGCACCTTGAAAATTACGGACTATATAGAGAAGAAACAAATAAAATAATACATTTTATACCCCCCCAGAAAACTAATTAGGTTGTTCATAATGAAAAGACCACAATTTGGCTGTGAAAACATTTCTGACTCAAAGTAGAGTTTGAAATTCATCCACAATGATATTAAAGACTAATTTTCATTAAATAAAAAGGATGTTACTATTTGCAGACTTGACCTTATCACAAATATTGATGGTAACAAAAACTTGGAAAAATAAGAGCTTACATGCCAGGGCGAGGATAAAACATCACATGTCAAACAGCTGAGGTAGAATAAGAGCAGAGAAACTGAGGCAGGAGACTAATTAACACAACAAGGCTTAAACTAAGACCCAAAACTAACTACTAACCAGAAGAGGAAAGGAATACCAAGATGCATAGATAAATGAACATAAGCAATAATAATAGTATAGTAAACCAAACGTGTATGACAAAACCCTAATGGCATTTATAACCAATTGAATATGGCAAGACCTTTTCTTGCAATAATCAATCTAGAAATTTACCCAGACCAATGTAGAAGAAAATAGAAAAGAAAACCAAAATCCAAATACATTGAGTTGTGACAGAAGTTGGCTTTTAGGCTTAGTTTCACACATACAGTCAGGTTTGTGTTCATAGCTTTGTTTCCATTCGTACATAAAAAACATCATTTGAAAACTCTTGTTTATTCTATGGAACTGAAGGTAATCGATAATACTTTAGTTATCCCAAAGGGTAATTGAATGTATATCTTTGTGGGATTTCATCTTATTTTTACCTTCTCTAGTCAAATTGTTCCTGCTTTTTGTCTATTAATCTTTTAACCTTAGTGTGTGCTTAGAAAACCACAATTTTGAAATGATGCTTCATTTTTAAATGAGATGTTCAAAGCGGTGAATAATCTTTAACACCTATGCTAAGCAAGGAAAATGGATGCACTAGCCCAAGAGGATACCTCTTATTTTAAGTGGAACTAGCTGTGAACAGTGCAGCTCAGTTCAAATTTTCACACTTAAACCCTGCAACGCTTGTAATTATCAATTCCACATGACAGCTCAAACTGATCTTCATCAACGCTCCCTGCCAACAGCAGCATGTTGCTGGTCTTTATTTGGTCTCACAGATGGTTGATTTCCTCATGGCTTCTGCATTAAATCCTTATCTTGATTCTGTCTTATTCATTTATTGTTTTCTGCCACAGCTTGCTTTCATTAGCATGCAGAGAGCTAATGAAATTCAGCAGTCAGGAAAAAAATCTCTTACAGCTTCGTAATATCTTTTTCTCTCATCAGTAGCACCACGACAAAGACTTATATCCCCAAAACACCGCCGTTTTGATGGTTGTTAAACCTGTAGATTCTGTGTGTTACGGTCCGACCGTAAGGCATAAGGACAAAGGCATATATAAAAAAATATCTTTCTATTTATTTTTCCAAAAGCATCTTAACAAAAGACTTTCAACAAACAAATCTAAAAAATATACCAAAAATGGGCCCAAATGAAATCAACTAAGACATACCTTGAATCAGCATAACAAACCAAAAAAAAACTGACCTCACACAATGAACACAAAGGGGAATTTATACACGAAGGCTAGCCTACACAAACGAGGAGGGGTGGGAGAGATGACAAAGATAAACAATGCACATACATAAACTAATTCAAATCAAAACATTTTAACTTGAACACAACTATAAAAATAAAACAACCTAACACCAAACATTTTTTAGCAGTTATGCTATTAGTAGAGAGAGAGCGAGAAAGAATATTCATCAAGTCCCCTGCTTCCAGCAGCCTGATGGTTTGTTCCACTTCCTGGTTTGCCTTATAACCAATCATCTTCCCCCCAGCCAGTCCTTCAAACCTAGCAAAACAAAATAGGTAATGATCGAAAAATACACAAGGTGTTTACTAAATGTGTGCACCCGCAACTAGTAAACAACACAATGCACTAACCACCACAAAAGAAAAAGTGAAATTATAAATATATTGTGTGAAAACATTTAAATAATACTAACACTGGGGAATGGATGGAAGATTCCCCACATTGTAAATGAAATAAATATGACAACTTCAAGTATCTCTTTTAATATATTCCCATGCTCTTATCAAAGCAGTATGCATTTAGTATTATTGAAATATTTTCTAATATAACTAAACGAAGGGCTTTGAACTAGAAAATGGATCTGAAGCAATAAGATTTCCCACAGTTACCACAAAGCTGTTAGAAGCAGCTGAGCTCAGCTTACTGTCGTCACTCGCGCAGGAGTCCGAGGATTCCCCTCTTCTGCCTGCCTCTCCCATTATCGAGGTTTCAGCACAGGCTCAGTCTGCAGCGGAGGTGTCCTGTTCTGCAGAGCATCAGGTCCAGCTTCTTCAGAAGCAGCTCCAGCAGCAGGAGCAGCAATCCCTGGCGGCTTCAGCACAGGTACTTCCTCTCTTTTGTTTTTTGTGGCATCTGCATTACTCTAAGACTGCATGTGTTTTGGCCATGTGATAATTGTATGTCTGCCATGTTATTCAGCTCAAGATGTCAGGGTTTGCATTACTCTTCCTTGTTTTATTGTTTTCTTGATCAAATTTATGTTTTGGGGTTATAATCTGAGCTTTTCTTAATCATAAAAATAAGGTTTGGTGTAAGATCTTTGGGTTCCTGAGTGTGGCGCACTGTGTGCATACACGTGTTGGACAATTGCAAATTGTGAAACTTAAAGCTGTTTCTGTAAAATTATTCCACAGATGATTAATTGAAATCCAACTGGAATATGTTTCCAATAAAACTGTCAAAATGATCAGAGATGTAATTTTCTAGGTTGAATCAGATAAATATTTAGAGAGATGAGACATTTTCCAAATGTCAGAACGTCCATTGACTTGTGCAGCTAAGCTGTGACCTCCGGTTTAACTATGAATGTAGTTATTATGCAATATCGGTCACCAGTTATCGAAAATACAATATTTGTCCTTTATATGGGTTAATAGAAAAATACCATCTGGATCCTCATTGGTAAATCAGTTGCAGTGGGTACCTTACAGACCTGCAAAGGCACCAAGGTTTTAAACCTACTCAAGACAGATACATTAATACCTACAATATAAAGTATTACATTGTAACAAAGACTTGGCATCAACAAATAGCTTTTCTCAAGTGACTCGAGATACGACTAAACCGCATAGAGTCAGATAGAAATTTCGAAATTCTAATGTGTTCTTTACAGTCAACCCCATCCTAAGATAGATTGCAGACAGACGTCTTTGTTCTTATAATAATGGCTAATGAAGCAGGGGAGGGAACACAGTTTTAGGTAAATGCATAATAAAAAACCTCACTTTTGGCCTGTCTGGTCTTCAAAGGACTTGACTTTCCTGAATTATGTTGAAGAAACAATCAGATAAAAGGCTAAAATCTGAACTAGAGACGTGGGCAGCAAAATTCAATTCAAGCATGTGCGGATTCTTCTCTGTCAAAGGCAGTTAAAAGGTAGAAAACAAACTCAAGGCTGCGTTTCTCCAGGTTCACGTTCTCCAGGAGCAGCTGTCGGTGGAGATGTGTGCGCGAACCGAAGCCCAGGCCAGAGTCCAGAGACTCCTGCAGCAGAACAATGACCTCCTGCAACACATTTCACTCCTGGTCAAACAGATCCAGGAGCTTGAACTGAAATCGGCTGGAGAGTTGACATCTAGTGAGTGAACAGCTTTCGTTCTTTATTTATTTTGTTACACTTTAATTTCATGATTTATTTTTCCAAGTTTGCAAACCTCTTTTCCCCCTCTTCCTTCCCTTTTTCTGGTTTAATTTTCTCAGCCTATCTTCCAGTTATAGCTCCTTTTTATCATCCACTGCTGGCATGCAATTAATTATCCCATGACAGGGTTGTCAGAGTATGCAGTAAAGATCTCTGTTCCCCCTTCCCTGCATCTAGCCAGTGGCAATAAGCTACCATGAAGTAATTACTTGTGAAACCCTGTCAGCACTGACATCATCCCACTCTGCAGTTTCTCCTTTTTTTGCATAGAAGATTTATTGGTCTTGTTTTTTGTCTTATGTATGAGATTCCTAAAATTCCTTCTTGCCTCTTTTTACTGCCATGCAGTGCCTTGCAGAAGTATTCATAGCTTGAAGTCTTTTATATGCTGTCACCTTTAACGTCCGTGCATTTGGTTGAGATTATTTACAATAGGCAAGCACGCAGTCACCCATTGAGGTGAGGTGGAAGAAATAGAAGTAAGAAGTAATTGAGAATCTAAAAAAGGAAAATGTATTAGTTTTCATTTAATCCACTAACCCTAAATAAAATTCCTAAGCACTGTAAGAGAAACATCGACAGCTCAGGATGTGTGTATACACATATGCGATGTTTGTGTGTATATCTACAAATTATATTGGAGCTTTGCTTTCTGTTTAAATAAGCTATGCTACTTCACACTCCTTTTCGAATATGCCGTCCGTTTTCCTTGCAAATAGTGATCCATAATATTTTTGGTTCCTTTATTATTTATTTTTTTAAAAGGCACATCGTTTTTTTAAATTATTATTATTTACATACTTTAAATGAATACATCAATTATAAACATTTAACCTGGGTTTTACAAAAATGAACTATGGAGATATTCAGCCAATATGTTTCATAAGGCTTCCAATAATTTTTTGAATGTGTCTGTGTTATTAAAACTTAATATAAAAGCAGACATAAATAATCAAAAACCTAGTGAACTTAAATGAGCCTCAATTAAATATAGTAATTTAGTTCATTCTTAAAATACCTACATATAATTATTTCTGTATTTATTTCCTGTTTTAATGTATTATTGACACATTTAAATAGTAATTTTAATGAGTTACTTATTTATGTACAACTATGTGTTATACAAGCGTCTAAATCTTCTTCTGTCTCGTTGATGTGATGTCAGTGGGTTCCCAGGACAGTCTTCTGGAGATCACCTTCCGTGCCAAGCCTCCCACGGCTCCCAGTGCATCCATGCCACGTTCCTCGTCTGCGGGCCCGTTAGCAGCTCATTCCCAACTACAGATCAGCGATGGGCCCTGGTTCTCTGCTCTGTCTGGGCCCTGCTCTCCTGGCACAGCTGGACCCGACCCTGTTCCTCTGGGGCCCAGCGGCAGCGGGGTCCGACTCGAGTGCTTCCGTTTCGCCTCCCTGGTTTCAGACAGCCTAGCTGGCGGCAACGACACTGGAGAAACTCCCAGCGATGAAAGTTCGATGCTGGCGGAACAGGTCCTGGGGGCCCTGGAGCTGCTCCGTTTCAGAGAGTCGGGGATCGGATCGGAGTACGAATCTAACACAGATGAAAGCGATGACCGCGACAGCTGGGGGCAGGGAGAAGGAGCGGATGGTGCTGCACGACTCCTAAATGTGCTGAATTCAGAGAGCCTGCCGGACTGCTTAGGGGATGAGATGGCTGTTTAGTGGTGTGCTGACATCTGTACGACGCAATTTAAACTTATGCATCACTTCATGGACACGAGTGTAGAAACGATGCATTACACGAAACATATGTGGAAAATATGTGGAAAAAAAAGCCCTCATCTGCACACTCAATTATCTGCAGCTCACATAACTATTCAGGCACCTTTCCACCACATTTCTGCATTTGAAACTGTAGTAAAATGTAATCTTTGCACTGTAATACAAAAAAAAATCCAAATGATTCTTATCCTGCTGATTGATCCTGAACTGCTGAGGATTTTTATTTTATTTTTATCTCTTCTTGCGTTGCATTTCCAGGTTATTAACATTCTTTCAACAGTTGCTGGGTAAAATATGTGGTTATCCAGTTGTGAAAATAATCTAGCAGGAAATACTCTGATGTTTTTAAAAATCTGCATCTTTACCTGCTTTGAAAATATACCTTTTAACTAATATATAACAATGACTTTCCAAAACTCAAACCAGATAAAATTTGTGCATGTGCACTTGGATGAAAGGTGTGAAATTCTTCAACTGCGTCCTCTTGATACACAATATTGTGGTTGCTATGTCACCATTTCCTTTTTTATTATAACACTGAAGAAAATCTGAAAATCTCCTTTTGACTGAGTGCCCCAAAGTTTAGCCAGATTAACCGGAACCCGGGAAAGGCCATTGGTTTTACTTTCAGTATCAAGGACCAGCCATGCTGAGGTGAGTGAGTCTCCATCGCTGTAGACAGCTTTGTGTAGCGTGAGACTAAACCAATTGTTGGGTCAATGTTGCAGCAATAGGGTACCCTTACAAAACAAAATCGCATAAATTGCACATGGGAAAAATCACATGCATTCATGTGGATTTGGAAAGTAAAATATAACATAACTTGTCAGCCATATGGTTTCACTTGTGTGTCACGTGTTAAAATATTTGATACACATAAACAAAGTGAATTTGTTGGGAATACTTAGGGGAGGTAATCTTCGGTGAAGACAGAGTGCCTGCATAGCGTATCAGTAATAGTATTATTGAGAAATCGCTCCAACATTTAAGTAGAGTTTTCTCACATATATATATATCCATCCATCCATCCATCTTCTGTACACCCTTGTCCCTATTGGGGTCGGGTAGGTCTGCTGATGCCTATCTCCACCTTACAACGGGCGAGAGGCAGGGTTTTGTCTACAGATCACAAAACCTGATCATTATTTTGACCAAACGTTATGATACCTTTCTTTACGCTCTGTAGTGAGCCAGTGTGCAGATGAAATAAAAAGAATGGAAATGAGTCAAATTTACATATTCAAGAAAAAATAATTTTGACAAATATTAACATTTTTACCCCTTATCTTTGGTTTTTTGATGATCTACAACTTAACCTAGAATCTTACTGAAGAGGACATTGTAATAATCCAGAATATTGAGAGCAGATTGAGCTGTTTAAGCATTTTATAACACAAACATATAATTACATTTGAAAGTGCTGAGAAGAGATAAAGGTTGAATGAAAAATTTATGACTTTAGCCCATCACATTGAATAAAAAGATGGATGTGACAGAGTTTTAATTAAATCGTAATTTTATTTATAAAAAAACAACAACATTGTAGTAAAAATATTACATTCATGTAAAAGCACATCACACATTTTGCTTTAGAGTCTAAAATGAATCATGACCACTTTCTTTCGTAACTCTACCTTTATTATGTGTGTGCATCTGTTTGTTACGTTCATATTTCTGTAAATGTGTGTGTTGTTTTTTTTTTTGGTGGAGTCAAATTTTGGTGCAGATGCTTCGACATAAACTGCAGTTATACGTGGTGTAAAACTGAGCATGCATCTAAACTGTATGACTTTTTTATTTACTTGTACAATGCTTAAAAACGATCAGCTGGTCACCTTCATTCCTTCATTTCAGAGCAAAGCACCTATAGTAACTAGCTTCAGTCCTGTTATTCTTAAACTTAGAAATGTAACCACCTCACACTGTGGCTGTTAATTAAACGGATAGATTTTTGTTGCAGTTTTTTTTTTATTCAGGTTTTGTGAAGAAGTCATAACCAGTCAGAGTATTCTCTGCGTCAAGATTTAGGCAAAGGTTATAATCAAACTGCACAATCAAACTACTATTTAGCTACTCAGATCAGGAGGCAAATGAAGATGAAATTTTCATCAGCGATTCAAATTCAAGAATTTCCCTTCTAGATATGCTTTGTTTGGTTTTTTGTCCTGGGGCAGGGGGTGACTGGCTCAAACATTCGTGTTCATAGTAGGCCGAGAAAATGTGAAAAGGGTTCATACATAACAAATTCCCTGTCTGTGAATGTTCCTGTGCTGAAAAGCGGGTTACAAAATACTTCACTGTCCCTTTATTGTTCACAATTTTTGTGTTAACCTCATATTGAGGCTTTATGTGCATGTTTGGTACCACCTACGGTTCTGGGGGAGTAAAAAATAATGATTTGGGCTGTTCTCTTCTTTATCCGTGTGGATGAAAAACATTTCTTAAAAATGGATGCAGAAGGTGTTTATTGAGGTTCTCTTTCACCAGATTTTGTGTTATTAAGACGGATCATTTCTCTGTTGCCAACCAGCGAATATGTAAGTATTTTTACAGTTTCAGTCTTTAAAAAAATAATTTAAAAAAACAGTTTATTTGTGAATTTGTTATTAATTAAAACCAAAAATATTTATGTTTAATTGTCTAAAAAAACATTGCTTAAATCTTTTTCTCAGTATGATTTAGTATACAAATCTCATGATCAGAAATCATTGTTTGGGTCATAATCCTAGTTAGGTGTTACCCTAACACCCACTTGAACACCCACTTCAGATTGCGGCTGCATCAGTGTTGCTTCAGTTTTTGAAGGAAATGTTTTGAAAGAATATAGAGAGCGATGTATCTCAATCAGACCCTGTTGGACTCTAATGCACCAGCTCCACCACAATGATTGACCGTGAGTGTACTTTTTGTGTCCCTAGACCGGGACAGCATCTCTGAGCCGTTTCTTATCATTAAATGTTGTGTCACCTCCTCTCTACCCCTTGTGAAACTCCTCCTCCTTAGCTCTTTCTGTCTATCTTTTAAATTTTGTTTCTCCAAGGCTATGTCTCTTCACAAGAAGTGTACTAAAAATGAAAGTGCACTTACGTTGATGTTCCTCGCCATGGAAGTAAAATGTTCTCTTGTCAAATTCCATCTGGTGTTGTGGTGTGTCTCTTTTTTATATGTTTGACGTTCTCTACAAATCGCTGCAAGCATATGTGACCTACTATACAGTTTTATAGGTCTGTTAAGTATCAATACTCCAGATCTCGACATGATCTTTTTCAAAGATGTTTTTGCTGTTGAGAAAAGATGTGGCCACGCAGAAAAGTTCTTTGAGAAGGTGACGGCTCTGATGATAACACAGAGCCGTGCTCATTAAACCGGGTCAGCTCCCATCAAGCACAGCACGTCTGCAGGCGGCCCCGGCAGCTCGACGTAAGCTGATAAGCTGGAAACTATGAATAATATCAGCCATTAAAACACCCACATCCAGGCACGGCGTCCTGCAGCTCCATTACTGCAGCTGCTGCTGACACAGATAGTGGGCGGCCCGCAGCAGTTGGCATCCTCTTTAATCTGCTTGATTATTTGTTTTAAATGACTGTAGGGTCATGCTCTCCAATCCACGTCACTATTTGCTTTAATGAGTTGTATCATCTAATGTAAAATGATTTGTTTACACCAGAGTATGAGGATCTAATGGGATCCCCTGGTTCTGTTCCAGGTGGGACTGGTAAAAAGGCCTACTTATTACTAAAGTGTAAGATGATTGACATGTTTTTGGTCACACAATGATTTTCTCTTAAGTATAAAGATTTTGGATTTTATGGTGCTGCTTCTAAAACAAAGAGCATATAATGTGGGAACATTTCTCTGATGCAGGAATAATTGTTCTTCGTTGTCAATATGGTGTCTTAAAAATAAATTCTGGTAAAAATTACGTGTTATTAGAATAAGAAGAATAAAGAAGACTACTTGCTTTTCTTTTTTTTTCCCCCTAAAAAACGTTCAGTGACGTCTTTGTGTGTGTATTTATAGGTAGAAATTTTTTAAACAAACATTTTATAAACAGATAGAATATAAATAACTGGCTATGTACAGATTAAAAATGTATGTATCAGGGAAAAATGTTTTGTAGAAAATAAAAACACTCCCATAACCTGACTGCAAGTTTTAATTCAATTCATTTATGTCTACAGTGCAAACCTTCGTGAAAGGTCATCTCATGGCATTTTAAGACAAACATAATTTCCACCTAATCATACATTTATTGCGGTTGATCTTAGTTATCAAGCCTTCCTCATCCAACCTCTAAAAGAATTAAACCACTTCTGTTTGTTATTTTGTATCGTCCACCAGGTCCTTACTCTGAATTTATAGATCAGATCTCAGATTTTTTATCTGATATAGTGTTAAACACTGATAAAATCATTATAGTGGGAGATTTTAACATTCATGTTGACACCAAAAATGACAGTCTAAATGTAGCC
>JAVLVB010000434.1:11727-33840 GCA_032876305.1 Orestias chungarensis | reverse complement strand
AAAACTGGCACTGAGGTCAAGCGTTACCATACTAGGGCAACACTCAGGCGCCGAATAGTGGATCCACACTCCTCTTATACTGCTCTGCTCATCAGTGCCAACCCGAAACACCTGGGAACCACGGGACTCCATCCTGGAGCCCCGCCACAGCGACCCCCGTGGCCACCTAGGAAACAGCACCGAATGACTCAACCTGACAATTACCTTATTGGTATTCATCCTTCACACAACGACCGGAAACAGAAACGTACTTCAATCCAACTGCATGCGACTGAAGGATTTTGCGACGCTATGCACTGGTGCTCATAAGAAACTGAAACTTCTTTAGTGTTGCTTTAATAACAGTAATACTAGTTACTGGTACACTAGTAAGGTTTTACACATTTTATAAAACAAAATGTAGATGGAAACAGTTAGTTTTAATTTTATAATGTTCTCTAAAATTTGTTTCAAATGTCATAACAAAAACAAAAATGTAGGTTGTAAAAAAATAAATATACATTAATATTGAAACAATTTGGATTTAACTGTGAATTTAACTAAATACGCTTGGGGTGGGTCAGGAGAAGTTGCTTATCCGGAGACCTATTGACATCAGAACTGTCATTGCCTCCATCCCTCTTCACATCAGTTCAGTTTTTTAATTACTGTTACAATCCACCGGGACCTGGATGCAATTGTTTACCACAAGAAGTTACAATTTTACCTTTTTGGAGAAATGGAATAACTCCCTTTGTTGATGGTGCTGGATTGATACACAGCTAGCAATATTCATTTGTGAAATTAAAGTTTGCTTTTAATCAATGACAAACTGTCTAAACTGAGCCCTGTGCCTCTCCTCTCATAGGTTATCGAGGGCAACAAAAACGCTTATGATGTGGTCCTCAAGGATCTTGAGCCCCCCATCATAGCTCGCTTCGTCCGCTTCATGCCCATCACCGACCCCTCCATGATCGTGTGTATGAGAGTGGAGCTCTATGGCTGTAAATGGTTGGGTTAGTCATTGCTTTTCATTATGCAGGCTGGGGCATTTGGCATTTAAATGTTTTTTTTATTCATGGTGCAGCAAAGTGTATGTGAGTATTTGACTTTTCCCATTGTCTTCATCATAAGAGATAAAACAAATGAGTTTGATGTAGGTTTATATAACCTAAAAACACAAATTAAAGCAGTACTTACATAAATATGAAACCTTATATATACCATCTTAGTTCTATTTCATCCCTACTGACCGCCAGAGGGCTTTGCTGAAAGCACTGAATGTTCTCTTCGCGCATGCACCGTTTGAGTAGTAATACCAAAAGAGTCACACCTGTGACAAATCGGATGACGATCAAGAATCTATAAGTCCTGGCATCATCCGAGGCTCTGCTACTTTTTTCTTCTCGCTGCGGTTTGGTTTACAGGCTTCTGCCTTCGAACCTGTTGTTTTACCGTCGCCTGACGCCCGGTCACCTGTTGGCTGGAGTTGCGGTTCTTCATCCTATTAAGGCTGCGACGGATCGATCTTCGCTGCGGAAATTATTTCCAGGTATTTTTGCCCTTTGTTGGGGTTGACAGCGTTAGCGCCTCCTCTCCCAACTTATGGCTTTTGGCTATAGTGCTTTAAATGTACGGACTGTGTTTATGTTGGAGCACAGTGTTAGCCTCTGTTCGTTACTTTCGCTATAATTGGTGACGGCCTCTCCCAATTTTAGCCGACTTACTTTAACAGTTGAAGCGGGCTTATGGTGTTGGCCCCGATAACTGTGTTTATGCTATAATTGGTGACGGCGGCGTTCCACCCCCTCTCCCAATTTTAGCCGACTTACGTTAACAATTGAAGCGGGCTTACGGTGTTGGCCTGCTAACTTTGTTTATGCTATAATTGGTGACGGCAGCGTCACCTTCTGAGCACGTGGCCCCATGTGGCCCCAACAACATCGCTTCAGAATGCTGAGGGTGCAGCTGCAGTGACGCAGTACTGCAGGCATTTGCACTGATGACCAGACAGCTTGTTGGTGAGAGAAAATGATATCCCCGGGCCGCCCATCGGACGCTTTTCCCACCAGCAGCTCAGTGAATGGGCTACTAATGTCGTGGACCCATGGGTGGTTGCCACGTAAACGAATGGTTACCGGCAACAGTTCCAACGACGGCTTCACATTTCTCACCGGGTCAAGGTCACTATAATCACCGACCTGGTGAAAGCTCACGCACTAGACCAGGAGCTTTCCACCCTCCTGGACAAGGGTGCAATCGAGGCAGTGGATCCTCTACGGCAACTCAGAGGCTTCTATTCAACGTACTTCCTTGTCCGAAGAAGACGGGTGGATTTCGTCCGATTTTGGATCTGAAATCCTGCACAGCATCGGCGCTTTCTAAGATTTGCCTTCCGGGGTCACCATTGGCAATTCCGCGTTCTCCTGTTCGGCCTCTCTCTTTCTCCGAGGGTGTTTACTCGGTGTGTGAAGGAGGCCCTCTCTCCTCTGCAAGCCTTGCGGACTCAAGGTTCTCCCGTACCTAGACGATTGGCTTCTGTGTGCCCTGTCTCCGGAACGCGCTTCTCGGCATACAGGTCGCCTCCTTGCTCATGTGTACCAGTTAGGCCTCAAGGTCAACCTGGAAAAGAGTTGCATGATTCCGTCTCATTCAACCACTTTTCTTGGGGTTATGGTGGACTCAACTACCATTAGGGCCCGCCCATCTGTTGGAAGGGTGGACAATATGCTCAGGTTGCTCAGTCGATTCGGGCTGGGCAGGCAGTTTCCGTACGTTGCCTTCCTGCAGCTGCTAGGCAAACTAACGTCGGTCACTCGGGTTGTGCCCTTGGGCCTTCTGTCGCTACCCCCTTTGCAGAGGTGGCTCAACAGCTTTCACCTGGATGCCAGGCTGCACAGTCATCACAAGCTGGTGGTGACACGGTTGTGTCTTCGTGCCCTGAGTCATTGGAGAGATAGGGGTTATCTCTCCAAGGGCGTCCCCATGGGGACTGTAGTGTGTCGCAGAGAGGTGATCACCACGGATGCCAGTGTGGCAACACAGAGCGGTTCAGGGCTGCTGGTGTAACACGGATCATGGCACGCACATCAACGTGCTGGAGCTTCGTGCTGTACATTTGTCTCTCAGGCACTTTCTACCCCATGTAATGATAAGCATATATATCAATCATCAGGGCGGCATCAGGTTTGCAAAGCTTATGCAGGTTTCCAGAGACTTATTGGAATGGGTGTTGCCTCGCCTGTCCACCCTGTGAGCAATGTATTTGCTAGGCAGGCACAATCAGGTCACAGACTCCCTCTCTCGCCACCGGCCTGCTCCGGGAGAGTGGTCACTTTACAGTGACGTGGTATGCATGGTCTGGGAGCGTTTAGGCCAGGCAGAGGTAGATATGTTCACCACAGAAGCACCCCTCATTGTCCCCTGTGGTATTCCCTTAAGGGGGCGCTGGTCGCACTGGTCCAGGATGCGCTAACTCATCCTTGGCCACAGGTTCTGTTATACGCTTTTCTACCCCTCTCTCTGGTTTGGACCTACCCTCCAGAGAGTTCTCCAGGAGTGCCACAGGTTGTTGCTGGTGGCACATATAACGTCCTAGACGCCATATGTGCTGCTGCGTCATGGGCTTCCCCAAGCATGTTTACCAGATTTTACAATGTCAATGTGGCCGCCCCTCATCCTTTGGGCCAAGTCCTTTTGCAGGGGTCCTCTGGGTCTTCTCAGTGAGGTATGGGCTCAGAACTCTTCATGACATCGTTGGTTTAAGTCATTCAGTGGTTTCAGCACTGCCTTCTGGCGGTCAGTAGGGATGAAATAGAACGAAAGTTACGCATGTAACTACGGTTCTAAGAATCCCCTATGACCGCCAGAGCTTCTCTGTCACTCAGAATCCTTGCATTTGCAAGAAGATTCTGTAGGAGCAGAGCCTCGGATGTTGCCAGGACTTAATAGATTCTTAATTGTCATCAGATGTGTCACAGGTGGGACTTTTTTGGTATAACAACTTGAATGGCGAAGGGAACATACAGTGATTTCCCTCTGACGGTCATACGGGATTCATAAAACCGTTACATGCGTAACTTTCATTTTAAGGTGTGAGACAAGGATGGATACATTGTGATCCATCTTTTTATGATAAAGTTGTTTGTTTCTTGCAACAGAAGTGAAAGTATAATCACTTTCTTTTAGGCACCTGACCAACAGTGTGCAACTGTAGGGTACAGTTATAAACCAAGATAGAGATAACTAACCCATATTCATGGAGATTTTAATGTACTATTTAACCATGATGTGTTGTAAATGTGCATTATACTGTAAAAGCCTGTATTAATAATGTTTTTTATTTGCTCTTTTCAGATGGTCTGGTGTCTTATAACATTCCAGATGGACACCAGATGATCTACAGGGGCCTGGATGTGTTCTTCAATGACTCTGTGTATGATGGAGCAACATCTCAAAGGTCTGAAATGAATCCCAGCATGAGAAATATGAGTAAAATTAATACAAAAATGGAATTCTTACATTCTCTAAATCAACAATCTACAAAAACATTGCTTTTCCAGACTAACCAAGGGCCTGGGCCAGCTGACAGATGGTACCCGAGGTTTGGATGATTTTCTGCACAGCCGTGTCCATGGAGTCTGGCCTGGTTATGACTACGTTGGATGGAGCAACAAGACTTTCCCTAAAGGTTACATAGAGATGATCTTTGACTTTGACCACATCCGCAACTTCACCTCCATGAAGGTGAGAACTCGATGCAGGAGGATATTTTTTTTAGATATTTTTCTCATTTTAAAGCCGTTGAGCTATGGGCATATCATGGTGTGCTGCTTTTTTATTTTTTTTATTTTTTATTTAAATTGGTTTGACTAATATTTCCTGGTTTCCAGGAAATATTTCCACATGGACATTGGCATCCTTTACCCTAATTTTCAGTACCATTACAATTTATTTGTTTTTTAGCCACTTACCAGAAAATACCTAAATAATTCAGGGCATAAAAAGCCTCATAAAGGCCTTAGATAGTATACACCTAACAGGTTTCCCTACCAATGCAATCATTCCGAATCCTTGATATGGCCATGGTATTTCCACCTATAAAGCCAATTGGCTGCAAGTCGATGCTTTTCAGAATGTGGTATCCACCACCTTTGAAAATCTAAAGACAGTGCCGTGCTGAAGGGACATACCCACTACAGTATGATCCTACTGCTACCAGATTTTCACATGGCCATGGTGTGTGAATTTTTTTCTCGAAGCCCAGCCAAGAATAGGGTCAGTGATGCTTACCAGCATGTCATATTGATGACCATATTGGTGCTCACCTTGTTCTCTGGAACACGGAGGAAGAGTTATGTTGGTATGGAGAGTTGATGCAGCTGCTGACTAAGTCTTTTAAATGTGGTAAATGGGAAAGGGAGGGTCAAATATTTAAATATCTTAGTAAACATTTCCCTTTACAGAATAAAGGGGATAAAATTGAGGTTAACAGGTTGATAATCACACACTATAATACATATGTCTCTTTGAGAAAAAAACATGGTTAAATTGACAGTTTCTTTTGTCTATTTAATTTTTTCTCTTCAATTTTTTGCAGGCATTTTGTTCATTAACAATGTCGTTCCTCTTCTGACTGCTGTTAAAAGCCATCACCATTTCATGTTGATACAGAAGGGCGTTCAGTAAATATTGATGTTTACTTTTTGGTGTGGTTGTGGTAACATTTAACTTTTATTGCCAAAAACAACTAGAAACTAAATGGCACTCCTGCCTACATCGCCTTTGGACCTATAGGACAATCTTTTTTTCTTTTTTCTGGCCACCTTCCGCAAGTTTCACATTAGCATACGACAAAACTAGTATTAGTTCTGTAAATCAGAATCTTCAACCTGAGCTTCTGATCTCAAGGACTGAAGAAGCAGCAACGACAAACTTTAGGAAAGCTTTATAACTAAATGTTCAGTAATATTTCACACACATAAGGTTTTAGACCTTCATGTTTTCCACCACTGCAGGTTCATTGCAGCAACATGTTCAGTCGTGGAGTGAGGCTCCCCAGACAAGCCACTTGTTACTTCCGCTCCGAATTCGAATGGGAGTCTGACCCTGTGACCTTCAAGCCAACAGCCAACCCCCTGAGCCAAAGCGCCCGATTTGTCACCGTGCCTCTCGGGGATCGAACAGCCAGGAGCATCAAGTGCCGTTTTCATTTCAGCGACCAGTGGATGCTGTTCAGTGAAGTTGCTGTCCAGTCAGGTAAAACAAGGATTTTATTTTAAGGAATTTCTATTGAATTTATAACATATTCATCTGCAGACTTAGTTTAGTGACCATAATGAACCTTGGATTTCTTCCCTTTCTCTTTGTTTCACAGGTTCAGCAGTTTACAACACGTCACTAGGTACTCACAAGCATGGACAGTCCAAAAAAATCCTTCTAGGTAGCAATCTGAACCCAATTTGATCGATTTTTACCAAATATGCATCAAGCACCATGCTGTCAGGTGTAGCAGTATTGCTTTATTTAAAAGTAAACCGAATGAACAATCTGAAGATTAAAAAATGTTTTCTAGGTAAGCACTTCCCCCTGCTGAGAGAATCATAAACTACAGTATCTAGTAATAAAAAGCAGGATTTGTATTTCATTATCTAACAGTAGAAGTGCTAAGACATAGCTATATTTCTTTCAATGTGACACATATTTGATTGTATAAAGCCATGTTCACACAATTTTGTGCTTCATTAGGGCATGATCCCACTCACAAGGTGGATGACAGCAACACAAGGATACAGATTGGCGGCTTGGTGGCTATTATAGCCATCCTTTTGACTATCATAGTCATCATACTGTGGAGGCAGGTCTGGCAGAAGATGCTAGAGAAGGTGAGTAAACTGCATTTTAAAATTGTTTTTTGGGGGGAGGGGTTAATGATTTTGTCAAATGAAGGTACTTTTGTTGCATATAATAATGAAATGGGTGAACAAAAGGTGCATTTATAAAATAAGCTTTAATTGACCACTAAAAGTTCTTAAACTAAAGTTTAAAGGTTTATCTTGTTGCAGAAGTCATGATCATAAAATAATCTCCATGTTTTGTCTAATCAGTTAATGTTATATATAATTTTGATGAAAGGTTTTCATTGTCACTAATGATATTTCAACTAAATATCATTTGCATAGCCGTGATAAGATGTGTCTATAGAGATTGATAGGATGTCCACAGGGGGGAGCAAATACAGTACAATAAAAACAGCAGAGTCCCAAAATCATAACCGAGGGGTACACCAAAACGAACTGGATAAGTGTGGGAAATCTGTCCTTAAATGTTTCTCCCAAACATTAGCTGAAAGATATGACAGAACCAGTCCAAGGCTAAACTTGATACAAATGGCTACTGTGTCTTTCAAAAATATTTCTACTGCTTGCGTGAAATTATTCAGATTTTGTCACGTAACCTGAAATATCTATGGTAAAACATGGTGTTGTTGGTGGAATCGTGTTTTTAAAAATGCTTTTTATATAGCATGAACAGAGAAGCTGGTCAGATTGGTCAGACTGTCGGATGTAATTAAACTAATTATGAGACAATCTTAAAGGAAAGGCTGAAATGGATGGGATTTGAAACTATAAAAAACTTTCTTTGCATTGTAAATTTTTTCACATTTGTTATTTGGTGACAAAAGTTTTATTTGGTAATAAAGGCAAAATACATGTTAACACCTATGTTCTACCAAAGACTTGTTTGAGTGGATTTAATCAGACCAACTGTATCTTCTCAAATATTTGTAGGCATCCCGCCGCTGGTTGGATGAGGAGCTTACCGCTCGTCTTGCCATGCAGACCCAGGCCTTCTCCTTCCTTCGATTTTCTCAGTCAAGTGAGGATGGCTCCACCTGCACGTATGAGAGAATCTACCCCTCCTCCTCTGACTACCAGGAGCCTTCTCGCCTTATCCGCCGACTTCCGGAATTCGCTGAGTGCACAGAATACCTTGGTATGGTGAGGAAGGAGAAACATGTAAATGTCATTAAATGCAACTGAGCATAAAATCTTGCACGGCATGGTTCTCTTCCAGAGACAGAAGCCCCTGGCAGATCAGCAACCGGTTCTGACTGTGCTCCGCATTATGCAGAGGCAGATATCATCAGTCTGCAGGAGTCTTCAGGTGACAGCTTCATCACAATGTGCAACATGGACCTCTTTGCTGGATCAGACTCAACGCTGAGGGAATTCCCAAGAGATAATCTTACCTTTAAGGAGAAACTGGGAGAGGGACAGTTTGGGGAAGTAAATACTTTATTTTATTTTTTTGGCTCCCAAAATTATGCACTAGCATCTCTGGCATGCCATTCATTCTCCAGAAACTCCATGTTTATAGAAAACATCTTAATCGAAGTGGACGGTGGACTGCCTTTCCCACACAGGTACATTTGTGCGAGGCCAAAGGCATCCAGGACTTTTTAGATGAGGATACAATGACAGAAGGGGACAGCCAGTCTCCTCTGCTCGTAGCTGTGAAGACACTGCGCGAGGATGCCAACAAGAACGCCAGGTAAGGGTAGCTGGCTAAAAGCATGAACATTAGAACTGTCTTTAGTTCTCAGTTATTTGGGGAATGTGCCGCTCTGCTGCAGGAACGACTTCCTGAAGGAGATCAGAATCATGTCTCGGCTAAGGGATCCCAACATTGTCCGTCTGGTGGCAGTGTGCATGGACACAGACCCTCTGTGTATGATCACAGAGTACATGGAAAATGGAGACCTAAACCAGTTCCTGTGCAGTCTTAGACTAAAGGCCATGAATGATGACCAGGACCAGACACAGGAAGGAAACGACAAAGTCAGGTAATGGATGACTCATGCAGTTTGGACTTTGTCTCATCACATCAACAAACTTCATGAATTTGTATTGAAGTGGGTGAAAGGTTTGGTGTGTGTTTGTATTAAGGGCAGAATTACCTTCTGATGCAATTAGAGTTGCAAGTGTTGGGTTTTTTTTTGTACCAGCTTTAGCTTTCTAGAGGCAAACATATTTGCCCTACAAATTTTCTTGTAAAGCAGCACCAGCTCACTCTAGTTTGATGAATGCCACACAGTCCTAATGGGATTACTTTGGTTTGGCTATTCTGATGTTTCGTTGTAACTCTGGCTGTGTGTTTAATGTTACTGTCCTGGGGAAAGTTAGCCTGGCCATTTCCTTCCTACACAGTTCTGCTCAAATCTCATTCCCCTTCAGTGCTGTGTGAGGGATTTCTCACATTGAGCTCAGGGTAAATGTCATCCTGGCCAGTCAACAAACAGAGGGAAGTCTACGGTTTTAGTTTCATAATGACAGTGGAGGAAGTGATCGAAGCCATTCAGCCCATGTGGGCCTTGCTTACAAAATTTTAGAAATTAAGGCGTGTGTAGGCCTTTGTCTTTGCGGTGACTGATGGTTGGTTATAGCAAATACATTTATTTCCAGGGAGCTTCCTCAGGGGTGATGCATTACATACATCTCGGTAAAACGTTAACAATTTTAAAAAAATATGATCTGATCACTTTAACAAAATCCTCACCTCTAGCAAGCAATTGTTTCTCAAAAGGTGAGGTTCCAGATCCTTCGTATAAAAGCAAAGCATAGAACAAAAGACAGTTTTTTTACCAGACTAGCTAAAGGTGACCCCCTACCCCTGTCTAACATAGTCTTTAAAGGATAATAACATAATATCAATTATGACAAGCTCACTTGTCCTTTAAAGAAAACTAACCGCGGAGCATGAAGGCAGTAAGACCACGTAGGATTGAAACCCGCTCAGGTTTATTGTTTCATAAGCTAACTGTGTTTAAAATTTTCCAGAATGCTCCTTGTTCTTGTTGATGCTATTTGTTCCGGTATTCTTTTACAAGCAGCTTGATTCATATAAATGAAATCAAATCGCTTTCGTGGTTAAACTGGAATTTATTCAGGAGTATTAGAGTAAATAAGATTGAATACAAATGCAGGTAACACTTTTCAGAAAGGAGAAAACTTCAACGTAAATGGATAATTTTGCAGGCCACTGCGTGTTAAGTTAACATTAGGCCAATAATTGGCTGCAAAAAATCACCCAGACTGTGTTTCCTCTTTCCTGTACTTGTAGTTACCTTAAACTGTTAGGCATGGCAGTCCAGATCGCGTCTGGTATGAAGTACCTGTCCTCTCTTAACTTTGTCCACCGGGATCTGGCCACCCGCAACTGCCTGGTGGGGAAGAACAACACCATCAAGATTGCAGATTTCGGGATGAGTCGCAACCTTTACAGAGGGGACTACTTCCGCATTCAGGGAAGAGCCGTCCTTCCAATACGCTGGATGTCCTGGGAGAGCATCCTTTTGGTGAGTCATCAAAGGACTTAGAACTAACTGATGTGACTGAATTATGTAAAAAAATAAAGCATAAAGTGCCCATTTAGGATTCTGAATTGGCTTAAGCTGTCTGCTGTCTGTGCTCTTAGGGTAAGTTCACCATGGCCAGCGATGTGTGGGCTTTTGGGGTGACACTGTGGGAAATTCTGACTCTATGCAAGGAGCAGCCGTACTCCCAGCTCTCTGATGAGCAGGTCATTGAAAACACCGGCGAGTTCTTTCGGAACATGGGCAAGCAGGTAAACACTACAACGCCATTCAATTATTATGATTTTTTTAATAATAGGGATGCATCTATATGAAAATCTGGGCCGATTATGAAATCTGATAATAATATTACCCGATAGCTGATATTAAACAATACTATTTATATTATAGATGTTTATCTATGATATCTTGTGCTACATCACTATCATTGTCACATGATTGAAAAAATATCACTTGATCAACCTCCTCCTCTCTAACTAACATAAACAGAGACCGATATTAACGGTGCTATATTGTGCCTCCCTAAAGATACTTTCATATAAATCGTTTTATCATATCTCTTCTAGATTTGTCTTTCTGCAAAGTAAATCTTATGGTCAGGTCTTTAGCAGACTCTTTAGCCAAAACAGGGTTTCTGTCATGGTTGTTCCGTTTTTAAATCTAAATCTATACTCCTTCAACTTTCACCAATGTTTCTTTCCCTACTGAATGAAAAGCATAATGCTGCCACCACAATGCTTCCCTGTGGGGATCATGTGTTTCTTCAGCATAGTGTTTTGCTTGAAAGGTAAAAACTTTATTGGTAGTTGCATCTGATAGCAGTTTTTCCAACTGGTTTGAGGTATACTACAAATGGTCCTTCCTATGGCTTCCCTTCAACAATGGCTTTCTTCCAACCATTATCCTAGCAATGCTAAGCTTCGAATAATCCTCTCCATCCCAGCTTGTCGGTTGATGTAGATGGCCATCGCTTGGTAGGTTTGTAGTTGTGCTTTAATCTTTCCATGTTCACATAATGGATTGAACAGATCTCTGTGAGATGCTCATAGTTTATACAATGTTTGATGCAAATTAATAGCACACATTTACTGATTGCAATTTGAAAATAGAAATGTCGAAAGCCGTGTATAATTTACCTTCCATTTCACAGTTATGTGCTTCTTTGTGTTGGCTGATCTCATAAAATCCCAATGGAACACAATGTAGATTGTGGTTATATGAGATTTTTTTGGTTTATAGATACTTTTTGAAAGCAGTGACTAGCATGTACATAGCATGTTTTAAAGTTATTCTGCGCATGTACTGTATTATTATTAAGCTAAACATGAAATGCTGATCATAGAATTTGCCATGCTTTTTAATACATCCTGATTGCTTCATGCTCCCAGGTCTACCTGCCAAAACCTCAGTGTTGTCCAGACCGAATCTACGTTGACCTCATGCTCAGCTGCTGGAGGAGAAACGCTAAAGAAAGGCCGAGCTTCCAGGAGATACACGCCCAGCTGATGGCAAACATGGCATAGTGGCCGAGGCATTGGGCACATTATCTAAGCCCAAACTATCCACCCTCTCACAAAATGTTGACTTCTAAAGAGGTAGCTAAAGCCTGGAAGTATTACTTCTGGATTAACTGGTCATAAAGTACGATGGCAATAATAAGCATTTATTTTGCATGTCGGATTCAAATATGAATAATAGATTGTTTAAACAGTTTAAAATTAAACAAGATTAACCACATACAGATATACATATGTGAAAGTATTGAGAAAGTGAAAGCATCATTTGTAAATCCGAATGCAAAATCAATACTTCTTCCAGGAAAAGTTATAGAATATTGGCTTATCAGGTCCAACTGATGAAACGAGACCGTAGAAAAGAAAGTGTAATGTCTACACCAGGTGTCTGCGGCATTAAGGAATCAAGGAGATTTTATTTTCATTCGCAATAAATGACAATGAAATTTGGAGTGGCTGTTTGAACCTCTCCAGAAAAGCTTTCATTATTTCTACATAAAAATATCTTTTGTAGATCGAAGTGAGATTTCATTAAAACGTTTTCCACAAATGTTAGCATCCCACAGAAGAAGGTTTGAGTTTTTATTTATTTATTATTTAGAAAATAAATACTGTGGTGCTTCTTTAGACATGAGAACACCATTTTTATGTTAGCTATTTATGTTTTCTGGTATATTCCTAAAGTTTGTGTGACATTTGTGTTTCTAAACCTTATTTTGATTGACTGAATGCAAAAAATGCTCTTTGCTTGCAGACACTTGCTCTTTACTCTAAAAGTCATGTTGAAGAAAATCATTGGCAAGGCTTGAATTGCAATTGAATTTTTGGCTTTTTTACAGTCGTCTTTCTTGTATTATACATTTTCCGAGGTTATATTTAAAGATTGTATGTCATGCTTCTAAAATATTTTTGTTTATTTGGAAACAGACCACATGTATTGATGGACCAATCTTTCATATTCTTTCATTATAGTGGATCAGAAAGCTATTTTTCAAGACAATACTAATATTATCATATCATAGACTATATTTATTTCCTGCCTCTGTCTGGAATGTGGATCAATTCTGAACTTGGTGTAAACAACTTTTATATGTATGTATGAGACTGTGATGCTGTGAGTGACAGATGCCTAAGGTTACTGTATAGTCTTGAACAAACCAAAACACTGTTGTTTTTATGAGCAACTATGAGCAATATGTGGTGTAAAAACACACATTCACATATACTTGTATTTATTTTTAACATTATTTTTTTATTTTTTCTATTTCTACTGTACTTTTATATTTTATTACCTTTTTTATTAATTTTGTTGGTATATATATGTATATGTATTTATTGTTACCTATTAGAATATATTATCCATCCAGTTACATTCCATAAAACGTCTCCTTACAGGATCCGAGAGGAGATTGGTATTTACATCCAGTATTCGTTAGGAGTTAGGTGACGCTAATTTTAGTTAGGTTCCAGGTCTGTCACAGGAGAGAGGGCCATGTAGTCACATACTCAGACACAAAGGTAATTAACAATGGTAAAAGAGCCTAACATTGATGTATAGGATAGAAACTGGCCCACAGCATCACAGGTCCTCCACCAGTGAGCATGGAGAGCATATTTAGATGAATTGCTGTAAACCTATTAAAAAAAGATTCCTGTAAATAAAGTTAAAACTATGAGTAGTTTGTGTTTTCGCTTTGTTCATAAAGACAATTAAGAGGACCCAGTGGCGCAAAAAGTGGGTATTTTAAATCTTGCACTACCACTCGTAGTGCACTTCACAACACTAAGCAGCTGCAGAGAAAAAAGCTATCAGGGGCGCAAAACAGCAAAAAGGAAAAGGGAGAAAGATAAAGATCTTGGCAGGATGAAAAAAAAGCCCTTCAACGTGGTTGAAAGATAGTAGGAAAGGACCGTCAGTGTATCGACAACAGGACAAGAGGGTTGTAAATATTCAGGTTGGCTAAAGCTAACTTAATATATGTCTGTTAAATGTTGCCCCCCCTATTGAACCAATAAGGGACGTGATTTGTTCGGTATTTCTATGAATATCAGATACAAACGCCTTTCCACACACATATCTGCACATATCCACACACTAAGTGTAAGAATGACAGAAATAAAACTAGGGAAATATTAACACAGGAAAGCTAAATTGTCCGACGCTTAGCCCTCTGCAGTTTATTCACTCATATGTATATTTATTATTATTGATTCTTTAATTAAATATGAGTTGTACAAGTTTATGTGTGTATAAGACAAATTAGTCCAGTGTCACTATAGCCCTTAGACTCAAAAGGTTTGGTGACCCATGTTACCAACCTTTTTGGCAGGGGGACACTTAAGTTTAAATGTCTCAATCAATATCACTAAAGTGGTGTTGGGATATATCTGATAAGTCAGATCAGATGCAATGTTCAGTCAGTAACTGTTATCCAACAACGAGATCATTTAAATTTAAAGACACATTTTATTGTGTTTTGACTGCTGAATATTTTAAACCTACTTGACACAAAATGAACGTCATTCAGTTGAGAGGATGGAGAGAAAGAAGAGAAGATGACAGAGGAAGAATCAGGACAGGCAGGGGAAGGCAACAGGTTGGTCTAATATTAGGTGGTAGTGAAGGAACAGCAACTTAATCCCAAGAACAAATGTTTAAACATTATTTTAAAAAACTGTATTAAGATCTGTAATTTGTACAACTAATATATGATGCTTGTTTGACCATATGACTTAGTGGAGAATGCAACGGACAAGGGGTGAAAGAGGCAGACATGAGGTCAGTGATAGAAGAGAGAAGTGATGAGATCAGGTAGGAATCATTACATTAGGGAGGCAACAATATAACAATATATACCATGATGGTTTGAATTTCTGATGACCATCTATTATTGTGTTGTGTTTTAGTAAAATTTCTGCAGGCAGACATGGCGAGTCAATCAGCACAAAGGAGAATGTGGAACACAAAGGTGCAGATGATGAAGAGGGAGAGGAGCAGAGAGCTGCAGAGAGGGTTGAGGCAAGGCTTTATTCAGAAGATCCACATGAATGGCCTTTACCACACAAAACGGAGGACACATTTAGGCAGTACATGGTTGAAAATGGCCCACAGAGAAGTGTCTGATGACCCATATCCATCGCTTGTTGTCCCAGTTAGCAGTTATCTCTGTTGAAAACAGTGTGGCCTGGTCTATTTCATTTGACGCTATACTTGAATGGGCAAGTGCAAAGTCAAAGTGTTACAGTTTAAATGTCGTAAATGTTAAAACTCTGACATGGAGTCCAGGCTGTTTAGATTTCATATTTATTAAACTTCTTATTTGCTTATGATTGAATTGATCACCTGATACAGTATGTAACATTGTTTTTTTTTACATAATATGACTACTGTATTGTTGAAGTGCATGACTAAGGGAGGGAAGCTGTATGAGACGGGTGGCGGCGGCGTAGAGGGGGGTAATAGCAAATAAATAAATATTGTGAAGGGAACATTAAAAACGTTTGTTAGGATTATTAATGTGGGTGGCCAGTTTGGATAGGGGGGGGGAGGGGCGCCGGTGTGACACTGGTTTTGGTTGAGGTCCCTTTAAATCGATCCGCGCTCTCTGAACCTTTTTTTACTTCCGGGCCTGCCGTAGCTGTGAGCTGATTGGCTAGACGTTTGTTGACATCCAATCACGCCATAGTTTAGATGAAATCGGACCATGGGACGCCCAGCTGCATGGAGCGTGACTAGTTGCAGACTTTTAGGGGTTTTCTGGCTTTTTCTTGTCTAGTTTTTCCTCCTACTTCTCTCAGACATGGAGAAAGTCGTCATTATAACCGGAGCGAACAGGTGAGCGAACTGAAAACGGGTTTGCTTGTAAATAAAAGCATTTTCTCTTCAGTAATAAGGATAATTGTCTAGTTTCAGTTAAGATAAACAAGCTAGAAAACATGTCCTCCCTGGTGAGACATTCAAATGTGAGGCCGCTACATTTATCAAGTGGTGAGAAAGTGAAGAGAAATGTTTTCTTTTATTTGATCAGCAATTACTCTAAAATCTAAGCTAATAAAGGATTATATCTGCCAGGATCTAAAACCTCACCCACACAACACAATCAGTCCACTTCCAGCGTTTGATCCGTAATTGTTGATGTTTTGCATTGATTAAAAATAAATAAAATCAGTTTTCCTCCTAACTATTGTTGTTAATTATTGTTCTGAGTTGTATCACTTCATCAAGCCAACATTTCACACTACAAAGGTCCTAAACGTCTGTCTGATCCATGCTGAACGGTATCCTATGGGATGTGACAATTTTGTATTCATACATTAATCAAAGTTTGTTTAATAACCTTTAAAATAAGCTTTATGGTATCAACTATGTTACTAGCACTGACTAACTAAAAGCCTGTGGTAACAATGAAATTATGGTTATATAGTATTAGAATGAATTAAGAAATGTTCTTATGATTTTTAGCAAGGATTTCACTGAGAGAGACACGCATGGCTCTGAAGGCCCTACATCTTATCGCCAGGAGGAAATGAGATCATTAGATGTAGTTTACACAGCTTTAAGGGGAAAGAGGAATATAGTAACAGAGTTGGTGATGATCAGACATTTTTTATGAGGAAACGGCATGTTTGTAATAAATTTACTGAAATATTATAACCAAACTAACTATTTTGGCTGGTAAGAAAAAGCAACGTAACACAAAAATATGTTTTTACATCAGATATGCATGGATAAGAATTCTATAAATAAATTAACCAGGCCGGGATTCAAACCCAGGACCTTCGAGGCCTTTAGGACCTTTTAGTCAGCTCCAACTAGCTTCCCGGTCCCTGCTGAAGAAAAATCTTCCAGCAGCATGATGCCACCACCACTGTGCATCAACACGTGGATTATGTGTTCATGCACCATCTAATCAGAGTTCCACACTCACATGATTTGCGGCGAACTGCACAGCTAATATTTTTCGTAGCATAGGAATTTATAAATAGGTAACTGAAGAAAGTAGGGTAAAGACAAATGCAGTTTAAAATCCTAAAGTCTTCCATCTGCCGTAATTGTTTGAATCTGTGGTTTGAAAATCCTTGAGTGTTTCTGTCTACAGCGGCATTGGCCTGGCCTTGTGTGAAAGGCTGCTACATGAGGACAGCCAGGTCCGACTCTGCCTGGCCTGCAGGAACATGAAGCGGGCCGAGGCCGCCCGCGCCGCCCTGCTGGCGTCACACGGTCGCGCCCGGGTGGACTTACTAAAACTGGACGTGGGTTCTGTGGAGTCGGTGCTCAGTGCAGCACTGGAAGTCAAGGCCAGGTAAAGGGGGGCATCTTCACTGCAGTTACATCATCTCAGAGTCGGCTATTCAGATCGGTCGAGCTTTGATGCAAACGGGTGTTTCTACAGGTACAGCAGAGTGGACTTTCTGTATCTAAATGCGGGAATTATGCCCAATCCAACAGTGGACATCGGAGCATTTTTCAAAGGTCTCTTCTCCAGGTATAAATCTACCTTTAGTTACCTTTAGTCTTATGCTGGTCTTAATTTGAATATCTTTATAACATCTGACCTTGTTGTTGTCTGTGTTTTACTCTGTTCCTCCCCGACAGGAATGTCATCAACATGTTTGCGACAGCTGAAGGTCTCCTAACTCAGCAGGACCAGCTCAACTCAGACGGCCTTCAGGAAGTTTTTGCCACTAACCTGTTTGGTCATTTTCTCCTGGTATGCTGCGGAGAGTCCCTCCGTTCACCACACTGTAGTTCTGTTGTGTTGTTAAACACCAGAAGGTTTTATATTCAGGGAATGATGCGATACATTTTTTCCTATTAACAGTTTTTTGTTTTACAAACTTGTGATGTAAAACAAAACACGTGGTAAAGACCAGATCACAGGAATGATGGGCAACTCATGAAACACATACTGATACAAAGATAGGCATAAGCATTAGTTATTATTTATGACCCAACTATAGTTCTGGAACTATAAACACCATATAATAAAAAAATGACTGACTTTGGTCAATTTTGATCCCTATGTGTTGTGCATTCCTCATTAATATGACAAATAATACTTAAACTTATTTGACCACTTGAGGGCAGTATTACAGAAATAAAATGTCATTCCTTCAATGGTGAATGTATCCTTAAGTATGAAAAAGTTAAAATTAATAAATAAAACGTAAATGTATTGCTGAGCAATATATCAATTTTATTCATTAACTGACTTTTCTGTTGATGAAGATTTCATATTTGGTAAACCAGCCTTTTATTCCCCTTATCTCTCCTTGGATTTCCGTAGTTCAAAATGACGTAAATGACTGTAAATGTAATGTATTAGTTGTGACTTTTATATAAAGTAAAGAGTGTCAAATATTAAAATAAATACATTTTGTAATAGATATTTAATTACATTGTTAATTTATCTATTAATTGTTACTTATGTGTGCATGAATTAAATGTACTCATTTAATAAACTAGGTACAACTGCTTAATGATTTAATAAATCATTTCATTCCCCTGCGCTGCAGCACACCTGCAATTCGTTTATTTGGTAAACTTTACCCCTCAAGCGTAGTGGGTGGGATTCATGGAGCCTCATGTAAATTTATTGAGAGAAATATTTCAGACAAAACTACAGATATATTACAGTTATAGTTACGATAAAAAATATGAACTCAAAATCGTAGCAAACTTGGGAGGAAGTTGTCTTGACTTGCTATTTAAAGCAGCCAATCTGAAGTCAGGGACTCTACAGAAGCTGCCCTAATCCCACCCATTCAGTTTTACGGGTGAATATTTAATCGATTAGTAATTTATTAATTGTAATTCTGCACTGTTCATATATTTTAGTCAATTGAATGTTGTTGTTGTTGTTTTTATTTTCTCTGCATGAATGTCCTCTGGGCCTGACATGACTGTGCCACCGTTTCAGATCAGGGAACTGGAGCCTCTGCTGTGTCAGCCGGGTCACATCTCCAGGCTGGTGTGGACGTCCTCAAGCAACGCCCGGCGCTCGGCCTTCAGCATCGAGGACGTCCAGCACAGGCGAGGAAGGGAGCCCTACAGCTCCTCCAAGTACGCTTCCGACATGCTCAGTTTGGCGCTCAACAAACACAAGAACCTGCAGGTTGGAACAAGAACACTCGTGGGAATATTTCGTTTAAAATATGAGTAAACGGAACATGAGTCTCTTTCTGACAGGGGATGTTCTCCTCTGTGATCTGTCCGGGTCTGGTGATGACTAATTTGACCTACGGGATCCTCCCCTCCTTCTTCTGGACTCTCATCATGCCCATCATGTGGTTGGTGGGTTATTCTCCATTTTTGTTTCTGCAAGTTGGTGTAAAGATGTAGTCTAAAATTACATCAGTGTTGCTTATTGATTTCTGTTTGCTCTTAATGAACAGATCCGTATTTTCACCAACACTTTTACACTTACGCCGTACAATGGAGCGGAGGCGCTGGTTTGTAATCATGTAGAATGCTCTGTAACACAAACTATCTGACTGGTTGTAATGTCTGGCGTAAACATGAACTCCCTGCTCTGGTCTGTCACAGCATTGGCTGTTTCTTCAAAATCCAGAGTCTCTGGATCCGAGAGCAAAGTATCACAGCTTAACATCCGGACTTGGGACTAATTACACTAAACCATGCAGAGTGAGTAATGTCTGTTCTAGGGAGGTTCTGCAATGGTCTGTTCAGACTAAATTCTGTTCTCTAGTTCGAATTCCTCACTACACCGAAATGGAAGTAGTAGTAATAGTATTTAGCAAAAATACTTGCTCAATTGGCATTTTTTCCCCCTTTTTCTATATATTCTTTAATTAATTAGCTTGTGTCCACCCCCCACCTTTTTTTTTGTTAACCCACAAACATTATAAACATCCATGTTTAGATTATTGTTGTATACATACATCTATTATTTATATGTACATTTTCACCCATCGTTTCATGCATGCTAGATTTGCTTAGCATAAGAAATATTTTAAACTGTATAACTTCCCGCTTGAATCCTAACATTTCAACCTACTTTATGTTCCAGATGGATTTGGACGATGAAATGACTGAAGTCTTCTTCTCAAAGCTTCTTGAACTTGAGAGGGAGGTCAGAAGGAACCAGAGCAAGAAAATAGCTGACCACAAGCATTAGCAGCAGTACCTCAATGAGATCCAGTAGCAGTTTATTTTAATGCAAGGCTGGAAATGTGATTGCCAATGCTGTTGATGTAGTGTCTTCTTTTTATGGGATAGAAAAAGGAGACAATTTATATGTTTTGCAGATTTTACATCCTTGTTTGCACCCCCTGTAAAGATGTACAAAAAGCAAAAAAATAAAAGTATATTTTTTGCTGAATCTGATGTAACTTAACTGATTTAACTCCAATCTCATTGTACAATGTGTATAATGACATTAAAAGGCATTCTATTCTATTATAAAAATGTATCTCAAATAACGAAAACCCATTCTTTATTTTACAACTATGAACAGTAATTAAAGCTAACGAGGGAGGTTTAAAAAAAAACTTTCTGAAATTAATCTTGAGGTCAATAACTTCATACCAACCATCAGATTCAGATCCTATCTATGCAGTAGAGTTATGTAAAATACGTAAAAATGCAAAAAGGACTAAACAGTAAGAAAAAAAAATGGCTGGGAGAAAATGTTGTTGGGCCAACAAATGTTCAGGACTTAAAAATGTCGAGTGTGTGTAGATCCAATGTTTAGAGGCAGATAACTTCAGTATCTGAGACCTTCCACAGAAGGATAAAGTTTAGACCTTGGAATGGAAAAGTTTCATACTAGACCTCATCGTTCTAACTTGAGAATTAATGACAGATTAACAGATGGAGCTTGACTACTAAGAGATTTAAAAACTAGTAACATTTTACAGTAAATCCTGAAAAATCAACTAGTAAGTGACATCTATCTGGAATCTGAACAAAAATGTCCTGTCAGAGAAGAATGCTGAGACTGGTTTGATATAATAATAATAATCAATAACTACTTTCTGCAACCAAAGTATTCAAGGTGTGCTGTGTCGGAATGAAAAGATTAAACCTTAAAGCAGCCAAAGACCACTGAGGCTACAATTCACACAGTTTCACTACAATTGGACAGTAGGACGGGAAAACGTTGTCTGGTCACAGGAATCTTGGTTCCTGGTTAATTCAGATGGCAGGTGTGTTGCAATTAGGTGCCTATAAAACATTGCACTAACGGGGTATTTTGCGGCTTTTACCAACAAGACATTTGAGCCATTCTAGTTCAAAATTGAACGTACTTGACATGTTCTAAGTTGAGCTGCATTGCTGGATGTTCCTTTAACCTGCTTAAAAACTGCGCTACGAAAACATAACATTTTATTTATGTATTTTTGTCTACTGCAATTGTCCTAGTACACTTGAAATGTAACAAAATTAACTTGCAACAGACTTGTCAGCAATCATGACTGATTTTTTTTTTTACTTGTGCTCTATGTTTTTAAACTAGTTCTATGTCAAATAAACAAAATCTACCAATGGAACTGTAACAGTGGAATTAAAACAAGCAAGTGAAAGTAGATTTTATAAAGATATAGTAGCTTGTTTTAGGTCAATACTTGAATAAAAAAAGTTAAATAGCATTCTCAAACCCTTCCGTTGTATCCCTGTAACTCTGAGAATAGACTTTAAAATACTTCTGTTAGTGTATAAATCACCTGGACTGCTGTCGTCGTATCAACCTTCCAGACCACACAGGTCTTCTGATTCCAACTTGCTTTGCATCCCCAGGACCAAATATGGAGAAGCAGAGTTCAGTTTTTATTCACCACTCAATCAGGAACAAATTAACCGGTTTAGATCTGCCTTTGATTAGCAGTCAGTAAACAAATCAAAGTGAGAAGCTGGTTTAAATAAAATATATTACACATTGAACATCATCCCCTAAGCTTTAATGAGAGAAACAGTTTTTATTTAGTTTTTTATCTTTGATGAGGTGAAGCACTTTAGGCAGGTTTTTAAAAACTCCCGATTGAGAAAAATAGATTTTTAAGTATTATTAACTAAAAATAAGCTCCTGTATCTTTCTGGAAATGTACTAATAAGCTAGCTTTGTCCTATTTGAAGTGTGTAATGAAAATACTAGGTAAGATTTTAGTTTTTTGAAGTGCAAATGAAGAGCTCAGATAATATAATCTTACACAAAAAATATTAGAAAGAAAAAAAGTATATATATAAATATATATATATATATTTATATATTTTTATATATATAT
>JAVLVB010000434.1:2500-11627 GCA_032876305.1 Orestias chungarensis | reverse complement strand
AAATTAGGGAGTGTACAGAGTCAGAAAACATTCACATGTGATTTACACAAACTGTTTCAGAAACCGGTATTCCCGCGCCTCGCTGGCCTTGATTAATCTGCACAAAGAGAAAAAAGAGTAAATTTGCTCCCTGGAAGCATCCTTTAACGGAAGGGAGTATTTTTTGCTAACTGGCTTCACATCTTTTTAACTTGGTTCTGTCTGCTGGGAACTGATTGATAGCCGGCTTCCCCTGGCCACCTGGATCCAGCAGGCCTTATCAGAAAATGTATAGCTCTTCCTATATGCACACACTTCTAGTATTAAAAGAAACATGAATATATTTATTATATGCATATATGAAAGAAACCTGAATATAAATGTTTACCATTCCACAATATATATATATATATATATATATATATATATATATATATATATATATATATATATATATATATATATATATATATATATATATATATATATATATATATATATATATATATATATATATATATATATATATATATATATATATATATATATATATATATATAATTTTTGTGTAGCATGTGCAGCATGTTTTACTTGTTCCCTCCATCTTTTTTTACTGGCGTTCTGCTGAACAGAACCAAACTAAACACGAGACTTCAGCTTCGTCACGATTGTAAACAAACACTGACTCCACCGCGTGCTCGGGGATGCGCGCGCCGCTCAGTGTCCCGGATGACACTCGCACCGGAAGAGAAGGGGCAGCTCTCTCGGCCATCTTGTGGCAGCATCCAGCGATCCGGTCGCATCAAGCCTCGTAGAATCGGAGGTGAATCCCGTTGAAGGGGCGCCATCATGCCCGGACACTTGCAAGAAGGCTTCGGCTGCGTCGTCACCAACAGGTTCGACCAGCTATTTGACGACGAGTCCGACCCGTTCGAGGTCCTGAAAGCCGCCGAGAACAAGAAGAAGGAGGGGGCCGCCGCTGGGTCCGCGAAGACCGCGGCTCAAGCCGCCAAGCAGCCGAAGAAGGAGTCCCAGAAGGACAGGAAGAACCCGCTGCTGGACAAAAAGGAGGAGACCCAGGCGCCGGTTCCCCTCAAGAAGGAAGGTAAACGCGGCTCCCGCGGTTCTGCTGCAGGGTTTATTTTTAGCGTCGTTTCCCAGTCATGTGCGGCTCCGCTAAGCTGCTGCTGCTGCTGCTGCGAGGTCAACATGGACCCCGGGCTGCTGCTGCTGCTGCTGCCCACGGAGAGAGACGGAGGGAAAACTGCCGAGGTCCGGAGCAGAGCGGGTGTCGCTGATAAGAGGCGTGCTGGGGGACGCTCCTGCACAGACCGTGAAGCAAACGTGACGGATAAACACCTGCTGCAGGGAAACCAAACAAAGCTTCAGGTTCCAGGCCGCAGTGAAGCATCAGTCCGTCAGTGTTTAAGTCTTACATCGAGGAACCGAGAGGTGTTCATGTGACTTAAAGCTGATATAATGTCGATTGCATGGAGGCAATTCAAACCAATGTGGTGCTTTGGGGGTGGACCGATCCTACTATTGCAGCTGCTGGTTTATAACCGATATTTACTGACTATCTTTTTAACTCTGAAGGGGAAAAACCTAGAAACTTACATACAGAGCTGGCAAATATGGATTAAGATAACAAAACACTCAATCTGATAGTTAACATCTTGTTTTAAAATGTTTTTCTTGCTTTATTTTCTTGAAAAGAAATTTAAAATAACAAAAATGTTTTCATAAACCTGTTCTTACACATATATATATATTTTTTTTTTTAAGTGAAGCTGACCTGAATTTGAAGTCTAGATAAATACAAGGTTTGAACTCGTAACAATAGACCAAGGAATTGGTTTTGGTAAAATAAAATCCAACAACAAAAGAAAAATGTCATGATAAAATTAAATAGATTTCTCCTCCAGTATTACACACCACTGTAATTGCTTCTCTGCTTCAGATCCGATACACAAACAGCAGCAAGATGGAAAGAAAGAATGTCACTTTAAAATGTCACCTGCACTCCGAATTTTCATTGCTGCTATGCCCGAAGTCCCATGTTGTAGATTCTGTGTAGTCAAATCCTATTTCTCGTATAGTTCTTTATATTTTATTATATTATTTAAAATTGCTATCAGGGTGTAAACTGGACCGGGGGATTATAATTTCGTCCCACCTCATGTACCACATGTGATGTGATGACAAATAAAATTCCTTGATTCCTTGAAACAGCCGCTGTTAATATGTCGATGCTGATGCGTCTTGCAACCCAAATCAGACAGAGTGTTTGATCTGTGTTGGTCGCTCGCAGGAATCAGGCGGGTGGGCAGGAGACCGGACCAGCAGGGTCAGCCTGGATCCCAGCATCTAGGCGGGCAGGGAGAGGGACGACCCGCGGACAAGAGGCCGGACCGGAGACCTCCCCGAGAGCGCCGCTTCGAGAAGCCTGCTGAGGACAAACCAGAGGGAGGCGCTGACTTCCCTGTGGACAGGTGAGAAACGGATGAGTGACAACCTGCATGTTTAGAAGGGCTGGTGCTGAGTGTGTGTGGGAGGATGGGCGAGTTACTGGGAATCTGCCTGAGGTTTGGATCAGCCAGCGAGAGGATACGAAAAAAAACATAAACTAAACTTTGTAACTTTTTAATGAAGGATATTTATCAGGATCGTGTGATGTCATCAGACACAGACAACAAGATGCTGCCCGTTGTTAAAACCTCCTCTGCACAACCTGTGTAACCAGAAACGCATCCATGGTGTCTGTTTTTGTGTTGGTCGGTCAGGCCGTCCGGAGACAGGCCTCCGAGGGGACGCGGCGGCGGACGGGGAGGACGAGGCGGGAGAGGGCGCGGCATTGGCCGCGGCGAGGGCTTCGACTCGCGCGGGAAGCGAGAATTCGACAGACAAAGCGCCAGTGACAAAACGTGAGTGAACCCTGAAGCACGGAGCAAGCACAGTTTAAAAAGTTCCTCCTGGAGTTACACGACGTCTAATAACAGATCGACGGCTGCTGGGGCCGTTAATGTTCACTCTGTTGGAGACTCCCTCAAATTCAACATGTGAGAGTTTGATAGCATTTAGTTTTAATCCTAAACAGTAATTTAAATGATCAGCAGAATCTACATCTTGTCGTGAGAGGCGATTTAAAATGAAGACAGCATGATGAACTGTTTTAGCACAGCTAGTGAGTATGCCTGTACCTTCTGTGTGAATTCCTGAATATCAGTCATGAGCAGTTTTGCTGTAACACTGTGAGCCTTCCTATTATCTGCTGAAATCTCTTATGCTGGACAGAATAAGATGAGGCACCACCAGCATGTCTTTTACACACAAATATAACTTATTTCATACAAACTATACACGCACTCATTTCCTAAATAAAACGGTTCACCTTGTGTTTGAATTCAGCTCGTTTTCAGCTTCATTCGGCTGCTCACGCATTTTCCTTAGTGGTTATCGGTCGATAAGCTGAGAAACTTGAGGCTGTTTAGCTGCTGAAACAACAAACATGCTAAGCTGGTAATCAGCCTGCTGATCTGGTTTAAGGCAATTTTTTGTGAATCTTTGAGGGTGTTTTTCTCCCAGCACGTGTTTGCTTCATTCAAACGAACATATCTTCTTTTTTCTCCAGCGTTTCACATCATTGGGAAATCCTAGAATCCACACATTCAGAATCTGTTAATGACTCAAAACGCCAACCGGGAGACTCGTTCCTGGTTTAGTCATGGCCACTTTAAATCAGGATTTTTAAACCGGCTTCGATCAAAGGTGGTCCAGATGCCGAAGCGTTGACACACACATGTTCCTGAATTGATTTCTAAGCTGTATAAAGATGTTCGAGTTCCCATAATGTGCTTTAACGAGTCAGTCTTGGCTCGAAAAAGGTTTTAGGTTGGTCCAGATGCCCAGTAGCACTTTTAACACCTTCCTTAATCAAATCCAGCTTTATTATTGGTTTAATTTACGGTTGAATGAAAAAATTCAAGGTTCTTTCCACGGGGAAAAATAGTTCCTGAATTGTGTTTTTGTTCCTTTTTTAAAAAATTTTATTTTAAAGGATTTACACGTCTTTCTAAACTTCTCTGGCTTCTTATACGAGTTCCTCTTTTAAATAATGGTATTTATTTTTTATTTTTTGGTGCCTCTGCAGTTCAAAGAGTGAAGAGAAGCGAGGTGGGTCTGGCTCGCACAACTGGGGCAATGTGAAGGAGGAAGTGAGGTGAGTCTTCAAAATAAGGAAACGGGGACAGCGCTGGCTCACTTTGCTGTCACCGTGACGTGGTTCTATTTTTGTAACAAACACACGCTGGTTTTGATGTTGAACGTGAGAGGCGAGTGGAGGTTAAACCTGGAGATAGTTTCAGCTTTTTTAACGTCGCGCTGCTTGTCATAGTGATTCTATATAAGGCGTGTAAGCTGGATTCAGGTTAACGGAGTGACTGTTTGTTTCCAGTGAGGCCGAACAGACTGTTGCTCCTGAGACGACCCCAGAGGGAGAGGAAAACGCTCCTGCTGGTTCTGAGAACAAGTAAGAAGCTGCTTTGTGTTCAGCCTGACCCGTCTTTCATCTCTTAGATTGTAGGCTCAAGAAAAGCAGGTGTCCGGTCTGCATACGTGTTCCTGTAACAAAATGCACAAGCGCCCTCTGACCTCCCGGCCTCAGGATCACGGAGTCGGTGTAGGGAGGGAGAGGTGGAAGTCTCGAGTTCCCACGGAGTTGCGTTTTTGTTCTAGAGAGAACGAGGTGGAAGAGGTGAAGCAGGAAGGCCCCAAAGAGATGACACTGGACGAGTGGAAGGCCATGCAGGACAAGGAGCGCACCAAGGTGGAGTTTAACATCCGCAAACCCAACGAGGGAGCCGACAGCCAGTGGAAGAAAGGATACGTGCTGCACAAGTCCAAAAGTGAAGATGTGAGTGAGGCCATTCGTGCTGTTCTGTTTTTAAACATTATCTGCAAAACAATTTTTTCAAACCTTAAAAGTTCAAAATGCATGAAACGGTGAAGGCTTGTCCACAATTGTCCACACTTATTCCTCCCATTTGTCCAAGACCCGTCCATCTACTAGGGATAAATAAAAGATATTATATAATATCA
The DNA here is from genome assembly GCA_032876305.1 of Orestias chungarensis. Classification (NCBI taxonomy): domain Eukaryota; kingdom Metazoa; phylum Chordata; class Actinopteri; order Cyprinodontiformes; family Cyprinodontidae; genus Orestias; species Orestias chungarensis. Next base: position 6,551 of record JAVLVB010000434.1, on the reverse strand, counting down.
ACACCCGATATTCACATCTATCTTTCTCATTTCATCGATTGGTTTAGTCATGTGAGCGTAAAAGTGATGCTTCAGATAATTGCAACGGTGTTTTACATAAGCAGAGAAGCAACATCAGCGTTTTGGTCGCTTTTGTACGGTTTCAGATTTGTGGGGAAATGTATTGAAAACATATATTTATCAGATATTGAAATTGTGACAAATTGTTATGTAGTTCCTTAGCTGCCATCAAACATTGCTTTCAGTGTTTTTGTGCCTAAAACTTGTGTCCTAGTAAAATGTTTAAATTCCTAAGGTTTTTTAATTATTACAAACTCTTGTCTCACCTAAGCTGAAATGAGATTGAGTCACCTGGAGCTCATACGTGATAGGCTCCCGCTCGCTTTCTTATCCATGCGCTTCCATGATTATTCCATCCACATTTTTAGCAGCGCAGACTTCATGGACTCCTACATTACATTGCGACAACAGTAGAAGTCTGAAATACCGTCGTACCAGCAATTAATTATAATTATACAAGCTGAGCTGTCGTTGCCTCTTTAGAAAACACATTTCTCTCTTGGACATTGAGTGCGGGCTGGAGATGTAAAGTATGGAGGAGACTGTTTTGTGATTTGATCAGACGCCTGACTTACTGCTGCTGTGCGCTGAATTCATATTTCATCCATATTTACTGTAGCAGGCTTTTTTGAAACGTATTTCTTTGTTATATTCATGTGTTAAAACCTTTTTGGGTTGGGTTTTGGAGGAAAAAAAGGCCAATTTCTTATCTTTGTATGTTTTTCAGAGGCCTGTTGTTGCTTTGATTGACATGGTGGAAGCAGAAGCAGAACCTCCCGCTCTTTACAACAAGGTACCAGAATAATCTGTCAGAAAAACAAGTTAGCGTTGCGTCCGTTAGCTCGACTAAATGCTGCCTATGTTTTTTTTTTTGTCCCCAGCCGGCCACCGCTGATGAATCCGCTGACCACCATTTCCGCAAACCAGCCAACGACATCACCTCTCAGCTCGAGATCAACTTTGGAGACCTTGGCCGTCCTGGGCGCGGGCGTGGCGGCGCTCGCGGAGGCAGAGGAGCCCGCGGCGGGGGTGGCAGCCGGACGGCGCGCGGGGGAGGACGTTCTGAAAAGGTAAGGACAAAAGGCCGGCTTAGAGGCCCCCTTTCCGAGCATGGAAGTAAAGGCAGCAAGCTCTGAAAGCTGCTGTGGAACACTAGCTATGAAACAACGAAGAGGGCCAGCAGACCTCAAGCCAGAGGACTTTGTGGTAAGGTCAGCAGTAGCTGTTTGCCACGGAGCTGGCTGTGGAGCACACACATTTGTTTGGGTGTTTAGGTCTGGCAAGTTTAGCGTTTTAAGCTGAAATTAAAGCAACATAGTTCCCAGGACTAAAACCTGATCTGCAGTTGGTTCATAAAGGGCTTTGAATTTTGTAATCACAGATTATAAAGTGAAAGGGGGCTAGTGAGGTTAAAGGTCAGCCTCATCAGAGAAATGCTTTTTACCGTCTGAAGTAGCCTTGAAGACATGGGTATCGTAGCAAAGGTATTGCCTATAAAACCAGGTTCACAAGTAATTATAGAGCTGAGAAAAGGATAAACTATCAACCATAGTTCAGGGTAGATGCCTAAACTAAATGCCCCCCTGTTGCAGCTCATTTTAAGCTTGATCTCTCCTGTGTTTGCCACCCCAGGCTAGCGGAGCGTCAGTCCCCAACGTGGATGATCCCGAGGCCTTCCCAGCCCTGGCCTGAGGACGCCGTCTTTCACCACCAACCCACCCGTCTGCCCTTCCGGGCCCCTCCTCTACGAGGCTTGCATGCTTACCACATCTTCAAGTATATAAGGAAAAAAAACAAAAAAAATCGGCCGACTGTCAACATCCCCTACCACTCAAAACACCAGGGGAATCAAGTTTTTTGGTTTTAAAGAAGAAAAGACCACAAAAAAAAAACAGATGGATAAAGGACCTCTTGTTACACTGAAGTTTTGTATTTAGGAACATGAAAGCAGGGATGTTTCCATATTTTATTTTTTCTTGTTTCCTCCTTGTTTTTTTGTTGTTTTTTCCCCCTCAGAGATTTGACATATTTCCTTTTTATTTTTGTGCTGCTTGAATTCCTGCATTTCTGCAGATCGGTTGAAGTCTGAACATTGTTTCCTTTCGAAAGCTTCTTTTTTTTTTTTTTACCTCCCCCACTCGGCGACTCCAGCGCAGCGTTGAGTCGTCTGTAGGACAGACTTTTTACCGGAGCCCCCGCCCCTCCCCCAGTAATATGCGCTGGTGTGGTAGTGCTACACTACATGAGAACCGTCTGCTAGATGTCTGAAGTAACTGTATTTAACGTGGAATTAGCCGCCTCCTGACTACCCATCGCCGTGCAAGGCACAAATCCAAGATGGGGGGGGGGGGGGGGGCATCAAAATGACTTCATACAAAACGAAACTTGGTATTTTTCTGCTTGTTGTGCAGTGAAAGTCGACGCCTCTTCTCTTCTTTTTAATAGTGGACCAGTGGTTAGTAATGTTTGTATCCCCTGATCCAGATGTGCTACCTGTGTTTTCAGGGCCACATGTATTTAAGGCTGGTACTCCTAGATCATAACGGACTGTACAAATTGTACCTTCAGGACCACTTGACAAATGTAGATTTTTTTGGTTTTACGTGTGTGTGTGTGTGTGTGTGGCTGAGTGTGAGACTGAATGCGTGAGTTTTTGACAGCTATTTCCGTAGATTTTGAAGTATTCCTCTTGCTTTGAATTTGACATTCTCTCGCAGAAAGACTGCAAGTTCCCGCCGGGAGTAGTGAGGAGGGATTGTTGGTACGTAGACGATAGCCGCAGCGTGGCCGTATCTCGCTCCCAACAGTACCTGTACTGTGTTTCAGAGCTTAAAGCACCTGGTTTTTATTACCAACTGTCCTCAGAAGTTAAATGTTTTTTACATTTTATTCTTCTTTGCAGTTGAAACCCTCCTGTTTTTCCTGTATTAACCAGTGCAGACTCCCCGTTGCGTTGTGTTAAAGAAATGTCCGCCGTCATCGTGGAACAATCATCGGGCCACAGAATGTAACGTGAATTAATGGTGCTTTCAGCCACCTGTGGCAGCATTACCAGAGTGCTTTTCGTTTTAATGAAATCAGCAGACTTGAAGTTCTGTTGATGGGAAACACGGAAGGGAATCAAAGCTTTACAAAGGCTCGCTGGCGATGCTCCGATACTGGCGGCTGGAGTAGATTTTCTCGTTGGACTGTTTGAGCCACATGACTATGAAGCGTTCCCTCTATAAACATCCCTGTTCTAATAAAGTGCTCTAGAGGTGTGACTGGTCCCGTCCATGGCTTTCGGGTTGGTTTGAATCAATGCAAACTAGATTGTGATGAAAGCCAAACTTCCTCTGCCACCAGATCTTTGGAGCAATTGTGTCGTTGCAGACAAAATTCTTTAGTCCTACTTTTTACACATTTCAGAAAAGTCAACTGACTCACATGAATCTCAATTAATCTTACACAATATTAAAATTTTCACAAGCAGAAAATTAGTTTTGTCTCCAGAAGTCCTGAAAATAATTTTCCACGTAATCTTAATTGATCCTGTTATGGATTTTTTTTCAGGACCCAAGAGGGAAAGAACATTACTCTGTGAAACAGAGATGGATGCAATTTTTGTCTTTTTAAGTTCATTCAAAGGCATAAAGCGTTTGAAGTCTGAGCGAGTCAGACATCCAGAGCAAAAAAACAAAGTCACGGTTTATACATTTTGCTTATCAGGGAGCACAACATGTATTTTATCCAACTTTTACGTCATTGAAGCGAGACTTGTGTCAAAAAACTGCAACAGAAAGAACCAGACGTAAAAACAAACTAAAAGGGTGTAGAAAGCTGTGCTGAATTGTGCTGGCTGTGTTTCTTAGCTTCTTTTTTCTTCCCATCGCTTAACAACTTTAAAATCATCTGTCTGGGTTGTTCATTGTGCTGGTCTATGGAAAGAATGTTGTGCTGTGCACGCGGGTCGATTTCGGGTCCCTATCCCTTCACACAAAGTTGTATTTCT
>JAVLVB010000433.1:4772454-4798439 GCA_032876305.1 Orestias chungarensis | reverse complement strand
CTGATGTTATTATCTAGGTTTTTAGTGACCAAACTGTCCTTAAACCTACAAAGTTCAGTCCGTCCATAACTCATACGCATAAGGCGCATAAGTTTGGGCTCGGTACCGACGTAAAAACTACGTAACTCAGGGTTTTCACTAGGAGCGTGAGAAGCCGCTGCACTACTGTGCGCCGCCATCTTGTTTTCCGCCATCTTTCTGTGATTATTCACTTATTTTCTGAGCTAAATAATAATGAAATTTTAAAAAACTCAATTTTTTTTCAATCACAAGTGCTTTGCCAAAAATTAAGTTACTGTAGATCTTCTTTAATCCTCAAAGGTGCTATAGTATGAAATAACTTAAATCCTTAACTGTATATTAATATTCAGTGAAATGTCCCTAGGTTATTTTCATATTAACCATGAATAGTTTTCCTCCCATCAGCCTGCTTGTGTTATAATCCTGGATGAACATTTGAACACATCAATCAGAAATTGTAGTTTTAAATGTATCCTTACAAATATAGTACATACAATAATGATCAGGTGAAGGTCTGTGCTCTTCCTCAAATCAAATGTATGCCTCCTGTGTGTTAATGTGGGTTTGGGCTCGGGCTCAGTGTCTCATCAGAATTTGTCCAAGCTAGACCCATATGTTTCTATAGAGTAAAGAGGAAAAATGTGGTTGATCATCATTCATCATAAGGATTACCTTCATTACAGCACTAGTTCTGGTAGTTAAACAGCTCCACATCATAAAGCAGCCATATTGGTTGATTCCTTTGAATATTAAGTTATTGAATGCTTAAGGTAATTTTAGCCTTTAGCATGCAATAGTTCAAGGTTATTGACTTTCTGTTCATGTTCACTCTAAACTCTGTTATGGACAATGACATTGCTGTTGTAGCAAATTTCAGCTCGATCTTTGATCATTCCTGATTGCCTGATCGAAGTGAATCTCGCTTGGGGAAAATTTAAATTTTAGTGGATGTTTGTTTTCTTTTATCTCAACTATGTATATATTATTTTAAAACCAGCAAACTAAACCTTCTGCACACTATTCGTCTTTTTTGGTAATCATCTAATAGGCCTCATCACTCCAGCTGAACAAAAGAAGTTTCAAACGCAGCCATAGAATAATCAAAGGGCTACAACATTCATTTCCAAATTTAAATTTTGGACTAATAATATCAATTCAAGCACGGCCATAGTTGCAGAAGAAGAATTTCTGCATTTGTATTGATAATTTAAAATCTGCAGTTTTAAATTGAAATTTCTAGAATGCAAATCTTTTTTTTTCTACAGGTGTAGAAATAAAGCTGGGACAAAATCATTTTTGTCTAAAAGAGGGAATCCTTTGGTTGTTTTTGTGCTACTCTTGTGAAAAAACCTGGTCCCAGTTGATTGTCCAAACCCACCATAATCTAGTTCTCAGTAGTATGTTTACAAAGCACCATGCAAAAAAAAAAAAAACTGTCATAGCAGGTAAAATTGGCAAAATGAAACATTCAAAGCAAAGCTCCACACAGCTGCTTCATCTGTCTGTATCTGTAGATGCCAGGTTAGCTGTTGATTACAAAGCTTCCAAACAGCTTCATCTCAAGTTTTCACAATTTTGCCATCTGCTGATTAAATTTTATTTTCTTCAAGTCGGGCATTTTTAAATTGCTGTAGTGCAAATTAGTCTCTCTGTGGCTGATTCTTGTTGAATTATTTGCTTTGCTAAATTTACAGCCTACATTGAAGTTCTATTTGAAAGTGACTCCAGGCCATCACGCAGTGAAATCCATGCCTTGTGAGGGCTGCCTTCTACCACTATCAAATGTTGATAAACTGATGTTGTTAAAATTTTCTATTTAATTTAGTTCAATTTAATTCAGAAAATAATTCATTTACCGTAGTGTAAAATTTAAAGTCATTCTGTTTGTCATCCATGTATCCTCAAACAGTCAATGTGAAACCTGATGCCGGAAGCAGAAAGGATCTCTCCTAGCAGTCAGTCTTGCAACAAATCTCCATTCGCCTCTGACTGAAGGCAGTTGCTGTAGAACAGTGCCAGCATATTTGCAGCTGAATTTCCAGGAATTTCCAGGGGACTAGTTTCCATAGTAACATGTTCTGGATGACAGAATCGGTTGTCGGTGAGTGTTGCTTATCAGGCACTTCACTTTTGCCATTCTTCTTTAAAATTCCTTCTGTCAGTACGGTTTGAAAGCTGGGCAGAGGGGTGTTGGAGTTGTTGTTGGATTTGAGACTTCTCCATTATGATTGATTGAGGAGATGGTTTGATATTTCTCATCTATCTCTCTTTAGTCTTACTCTGCATCCATAACCCTCCTATTTGACACACGGATTCTGGGGTTATTTTTAAAAGTTAATGATGATTTTGAGATTAAAGAACTTGGTGGGAGCCCAATATAAAAAAAATATCTAATATGGTTTGCTAAATGTTTCAGACAATAGTGTATCAAACTAATATTGATTGGATATTTATGGGATATTTATATACATTTAAAAACATATATACAGTTGAAAGCTATGATTGTAAAACTGTTTAGCAACAGTTTGCGTTTAATCACATATCAGATCGACATTATCACAATGTTATCAGATAAAGAAATTGCCCTCTACACTCTACACTGAGTTGTTTAATGTTTGTTAAAAATAAGTTATGTAGAGGAATTTAACATTGACTTTGTTTGTTGTTGACACCAGAATATTGCTTGTTCTCACAGCAACAAATCTCAGCAGCTCATGACGAAGCTTTTTGTCCTACAGTTTTATCTTGAGGTGCAGTATGTCACACTTTATCAAACAAGAAAGATAGCAGGAGTGTACCTTTTCAGTGTCGTCCTTTTTTGACACTTCCTTTGGACTCATCTGGCTGCAAATAGAGACCAGTGTTATTTGTTTGGCCTGAGAAATGGAATCTAACAGTAGGACTTGTTTTCCACCATGCAGATGTTTTAGGCGTTTACATGAGAGGTTTGATGCCGTCTCTCTAGTCTACAATGTTCCCAATATTAACGGGAACTTTGTTTTAAATACTTGGGCTTTATATTTTTTTCAACCAAAATACACGCTTACATTGATCTATACATGCAGATTTGGAAGCATGAGGCTGAGCTCTAGATGGATGGATCGCCGAACAAATGAATGGATGGGTAGAGAAACAATGCACAAAAGTCTGAGTGGATGGAGAAAATAATTCACAGACAAAGAAGCTGATAAGCATACAATGAACAGAAAGACTAAAATGGATTGCTAGATAAACTGATAAATTACAGTGTGGATATTGGAAAGTAGGATGGCGGAGGATAGCTCAATCGACAAATGGATTTAATTGAGAATAAAGTTGAAAGCTTACATTTTTTATACTTATTTAGTTTCTACATAATTATACAACAATAGAAAATACTTGTTCCCCAATGATTCCTGGTGTGTTTAGAGGAACCATGTAAACCAGGTACCAAATTGGACCGGAGTTAAATAGTAAACCAAAATATAAAGGAACTTCTCAGATGAAACTAAAGGTCACTGGGATATATTTTCCCATCTTTGTATGTAGTAATGTGAAATATATAGATTTAGTTTGGTACAACTAGTTTTTGTTTGTCTTATGATGGAATTAATGTATTTCAAGTCCTGCCGCTTTTGTTTTGTTTTTGTTAATCACATTATATATATTTAGATTAAAAGTATACTTTTATTATTTGATTTAATACCAGACCAGACGTACTCCCATGAAGCCTAGCTGTACAAACCCAACAAATCCTCCTAGCTTTAAAAGATGATGCAAGTTATTTATATGAAGCAAATCAAATGTGATGCTATTTGAAAATTGATGCTCATCTAGCCACACTCAATATGTGTCTCTTTGATTACACACCCAAAAAAGAGGACTTTGTTCAATGTGGAACCATGCTGAAAAGAACCACGGTAGAGCTGACAGCGGTGGAACAATTCCAAATAGCCTCATGGTTGAGTGAACAAAAGGTGTCGTAATGGCACTTCATTGACTTCATTACAGACAGACAAGTTGCTGAGTGGAGTCAACGGGTTGGGGGGCAAAAGTGAAGAGACTGATTTTGATATTGTTCAGAAGCTCAAATGTGATTTCTCAAAGGCAATTACTGTGCTGTAATTTTATCGTCATTGAGATGAGTACAGAAAAGGCACATTTGACCTGATGGGAATGAAAACACTTCTTGTTGTTAATGTAAATTTGACTCATGCCTAATAGTTTACAGTTGTCTAAATGTAAAAACAAACCTTGTAAGTTGAGGCAATAACTCCTCATTGGAACATTAGAAATCATTTTTAGCTGTTTGGATGAATTAGACAATTTTAAAGATCAATTTGAAGAAATGAACTAGAGTAGGATTGTTTGATTACAAAATCAGGCTTTTTTTTTTTAGGCGAAGAAGAAACTGTGCTACGTACGTCTCTGCTTCCTCGACTTACAGAAGAGCGGTTGGTCTGTTAGTTTGGAATTCAAATAAACTTTAATAAACTTTTAGTAAATTATACACTTAAGCTGTACAGTGGGTTAAAAAAGTAGTCTCTACTATTTATAATTAACCACAATGTTGTTTTGGTCCGGTACCGTCAAGTGGTAGGAAAAGTATGTATTCTTTTCAAACAAATATTTAAAAGCTTTGTCTTGTTTTCACCATCCCTAAATATGCATGTTGAGGAACTATTATTCAGGAAACATATTTACCAGTTTTGCACTTCGAGGGACTGAATTATTTTGTTATTTTTTTTTCCCTGTTCAGCAAAACACACCCCAAATTGAGTCAGATTGCACAGGGGGAAGATATATGAACATGAGTTTCAAAGTCTGCCCTTCCGACTCACAGCTGGAGTTTTTTCGGAGGCCCTTTGATGAAATCATATTGCTTTTATCTAAATCATCGCACTGTACCTCAAACTTTGCTGAGGGTTGTTGTCCTCTAAGAAGGTGAATGTACTACACATCCTCAAGTATTTTGCAGCCTTTAACAAATTTACTTAGAGAATTTTCCTGTATTTACCCTTATTCATCTTTTAAACTCTTACCAACTTGCTTGCCCTTGTTAAAGAAAAGCATTGCCACAGTATTACCATCATGCTTTACGGTAGGAATAATGCGTTGAGAATGATGGTCTGATGACTTTCTTCTTACCGCTCTTCCATAAATGCTAAGATTGTGTTTACATTCAGTTTTTCAGAGTCTTCTTCATACTCCAAACTTATATTCTGACTAAAACTACACTTGCACATTGCGTCAATTTAGGTAGAGCGCTATGGACCTAAAAGTTTACATTGACACTAAAAAGAGATCTAGCATTAATAAAAATAACGTTGAAAAATATAACACACAAAAACCAAATAATTTAACTAAAAAAAACAGGGATATTTCAAACAAGACAAGTGTTAAATGATACTGCTGAATTACAATGTCACTGCAAGCTGTCAACATTTTGGTTAAACACAAGGTTCCTTCACAGACCTTCAGTTTTTTTTCTCGACCTACAAATCTACCTGCACAACCGCTACTGGGTTCAGGTTCAAGTACTGTCCTTCAACTACAGTTAATGGTCTTTTATATTACTCTTATTTTAGCTATATAAAGTGGTTTACTTTCACTTTTTAAATAAACTGGTGGTTAAAGTTAGCTTTGATATACATCTTCAAAAAAGGCTAGAAGGCTTGTTACATAAAAAATAAGTAAAACAATCTACAGCATAAATTGAGAGTATAATCATATGTTTTTTTTTTCAATTTCCCTTTTTATTTTTCAGGGACATTCATTTTTTTTTTTTTTTGTTACATTTTACAATGTAATTTTTTATTAATTCCACTTTTTTTTTAAATGTGAATCATCAATGTCGCTTTTTAATTTTGGCTGCATGTTTTTGTAAGTGTGTTGTATGTTCCAAAGATCGCCATTGTAGAAGTCACTGCTTTTCTTTAACATCCAGGGCAGCGTGACTTACTTGGAATGATCTTTATCATATTATTCATATTATTTTTTATGTTAATAGCCTGACAAAGCACACAGAAGCTTTGTCTGACATTTTATTCACAATGAACCTTGCTGTGTTCTGGCCTTGTTGATAATTGTTCATTATTAATGATCTCATCACTTGTTTGACCAGTATACTTTTTATAAAGTTCTTGAGTGAAAATCCATATTTCGCAAACACATGACCCTTTTTTTATACAAGCTCCACCTGGTCTGGCATTCTGTTTGCCTCTGACACCTTCCTGGAGGGAGGCATGAGCTAAGATAATGCTACCAAGGGAGGCATGAGCTAAGATAATGCTACCACCAACTAAAAGTACATTATCTATAGATATTGCACTTGGTCCTGTCTTTTTGTGTTTAACTCTGTCTCACTACAAGACAAAGCCATTGGCTGAGCTTTAGTTGGAACCAACTATGTGTGCTTTCTTACATCCTGTAACCTTTAAAATTGGATCTTAATTTTTAGGATTTATGTTTTTTATGAAGCCTCTAGTACCTTAACTTAGTACTTTCTTTTTCTGCATGGCTGCTCTGTATTCTCAAGCCCAGAGTCGGTCATGAGAGATGGTTGCTCCCATTGCGCCATATTACAAGATATTATCTTGTTAAATACAAGTTTTTTCTCTCCGCTGTCACAACATGCATGCTCAGTCTTAGGGGTCAGACTATTAACCTAAACTAGACTAAAATGTTTGATTACGATCATTTGGAATTTAAATCTTGTATAATGGAGTCAATTTTTTAAGTGCCTTGAGATGATGTGTGAATTGGCACAACATAAATAAACTGAAAATAAATTTTTATAACTTGTCCGTATGTCACTACATCATGAATTTTGACTCCAGGTGTCAGTCGACATCATCCTGCATTACATGTTATATTTAGATATAATGGCTTATCCAACATAGCACATCCATCTAAATTTGCACTATGTATAAGGACACACTGTACTTTGTTTTCAAAGGTTGCTTGAACAGCTCATGTCTCTGATCACTGTCAGATTGTGGTTTGTTGTGCTCGGCCCCTGATGGTGCTAAGAGGATGATACAATCTTCTCAGCTTTTGTGGATGTAAACACTTCTCTGGTTGACATGATCCGAGTCCCATTGGTTTAAAGTTCAGCTTACAGAGGCTGCGTTTCTGCCAGCTGCACACTTTAGATTTTTTCAACTGGACAAGCACTCTGATCCTTGAGTTGGCTCCAGAACTTGCCCAACTTGTTCTGTATTCTAAAGATAACATTTGTAATCTGCACACATCTTGACAGCTCGTTGTTTGAGATAAATGTTTGGAGTTAACTGCATGTACAATGAAGTTTAATTGGCCTAAATGAGTGGTAATTTAATAGTAATTAATGCTTCATAAATGAGTAAATTGTAAGTGGGTGTATTTAAAAAACTTTTGGCTTGAAATTTTTCTTTTTCTGAGCTTTTGAGCACGAGATACCAGAATGTGTTAGTTTATTCATCCATTCAAAGTCTTGACCTTTAATTGAGAGCATCGCAAGCTAGTGATGGCAACTACTCCAAACATGACCTTATTTTGATAAATATTTACCTTGAAAGCTCAAATTGATTTGAAAGTCACATGTTTACCTTGTGGGAACACAAACTGCAGGTATTATCTGAAAATATAATCACAGCGAGAAAAGATTGCTACTTTTATATGGTCTAGTTTCTTGAATTCAGCTTCTGTTTGAAAGCAAAGGCTGATTGCCCTTCCAGGTGTCATAAAGGCTGAATGGACCAGTGGCTTTGTGCAATGACATGGTTATTTCATGGCACACCCCAATGCTCAATTACTCTGCTTCAGCATTGTCCCACGCTTTTGTGCAGCTTTTTATAAGTGCAGCTACCACCTGTCCTCCCTGCAATGTGATCCGGCATGGGAATGGCATATTTGTACCACAAGAGGAAAAGGGAAGTGACAAGCATTTGACAAAAAGATTCACATCCCACAACAGATGGAGCTACTTGGACTTTTATAAAGAAGTATGATGATACAGATTACTGTGAAACCTCTGTTCGTCATTGCTGATGGCTGTCTTTTAATTTCCTGCTTGACAAGCAAGAGTCCTCATGAACCTACAGGCAACTCCCCCCTGCATATTAAACTGCTTAGTGAAAGCAGACATTTACAGAAAAGGGCAAGACATTTGTATTAATCACTAGAGCATAACATTAGCTTTGTGTAGAAGACAGAAACCAGATTTATTAATCAACATTAGCACTAAAGGATGTTCCAATTATTGACCAGATGTTCTCTTTAAACATTATTCTGCCCAGTGGTATTGATTCATACATTGACTAACCTGTGCGAAGTAACATCCAGTAGGCAACCCCAGATTCAGGTTAAATGGTGGTTCTAGGGGTTCCTTACAGTGATGTTCCTGAAGAACCTGAAGAATCATGCTCGAATCACCACAGATGGCAGAAAGAGCAGTGGCTCTGATTTGAAATATGCTAAAATCTTAACCTATCTTTAAGACAGAGATTGTAGAAAGGTCATTTCTGCCACTTGTACAGAATAACATTTTATTTAAATTATCTCTATTTTGATTAGCTTGCCAGGACCTTGAGAGTAAGGAAGGTAGCTTGAACAGTAAACCATGATATTAGCTTTTTTTTCAGTTCTTTAATCCCTATTATGATCCATAACAGTTCCTGTTGTTGTAGCTGACGAAGCCACGATGTGTCTATCTCTCATTCTGTTTTACCAATCAATATCAGAACACAAAAGACACTTTATTTAGGTAATAGAATGTGCTTGATGCATGCTATGAAATTGACCCTGTACCTGATCAGTGGCCTCTATTGCATGATGACAGTAGCTCAACTCTAACTGAACTTACAACTCAATAGACCCCAGGAAAATTATGATATGGGTCAGTCGTAGCTCCTGCTTCTACAATGTAAACAGGACTTATGATGAGAAACATACCTGCATTGGCTTTGTTCATGAAGAGGCTAGTTATGCTTTGTTGAACAAAGACACAACAGCATCCCTGGGACCCCACAATGTTGAAGTATTCTCCACAATATACCTGTAGTTACACAGCCACATTGGCGTCTTCTGATCCACAACACACATGCGAACTGGGAGAAGAAATCTCCCCTGATTTCCCCACCTAGTTTGTATAGACAAGGTTTTGGTCAACTCTTTCAAGCTAGGGATAGAAAAAAAAAAATTTCTCCTGAATTTGAGTTTCAAAAATCTATTTGGAACCCCATTCCAACATCCTATTAGAAGCTTTCTTCACTACCCTTAGAAAGGAAAACTGTTCACTAAAATGTGTATTGTCTTCCAACAATATCTCACATCGCAAAATGATTTAAAGTCAATTTTTGGATTTAGATTCATGAAACCGGTATGTTTGAGCTTGCAGCATTGGCAACATGGGAACCATGCTGCTTCAGCTGTCCCACAGTAGTGACAAGATGCTTACAGTATATCTCAAAATGGTTGTGGCATTAATACAAACATATTGCTCTGTTGCTCTCTCACTGTTTTATTGATGTCAGGAAATTGATTATATTGGACTGGGTGGTATTGATGCTTCCTTGAATTCTATATAGCAGCTGACTGGAAAAACTTTACCTCATGCCTTCATCTTTCCCAGGATAAATTTCCAAGTCACCATTTACCCAATTAAATCACCTTTATCATTATTACTGTCACATTCTGCCCTGTTGGCTGTGGGCTGTGAGATCTGCTACTTCTCTGCAGCACCTTCTATCAGCTCCAACCTTCCACACCTGCTCACCCTCAGCTGCAGCTCATCACTGCTCGTCAGCCAGGCAGCATTTAAGCAGCAGTGTTTCCCTCATTCAGTGTCAGATTGTCGTTGCAGCATGAACTTCATTCCAGCATTGATTATTGGTTTAAATTCTCTGTTTCAACTCCAGCTTGCCTCTGACCACGTATTCACGTCTCTGCCCCGACCTTCTGCCAGTCCACGACAAGCCTTTTGTCTGTCCCCTTCGGATTTTGTTTGTTTGGCTGAAGCACTCTCAAGCCTGCCCGCTTCCTGTTGGTGTTTGGAACTTCCAAGGCCTGTCATCTGCTGTCAGGTGAATTACCGACGCTGTGAGGACTCGCCAGTCTCCTCGTTCCCTGTTGATGCCTGGAGTTAACCAAAGACTGTTTCCTGCTGCCAGTTAAACTAACTGCTTGTTGCTACGCCTAAAGAAATAAAGTACATAAAACTCTACCTGATGTTGTACTGCACTTGGGTCCTAAACCAGTTCCTTGACAATTACATTCTTTTTAACTCTTACTTTTTTCTGTTTTTTATGGATTTAATCAGCTTTTTTATACTTTTTTCCTGAGGTTGCAGCCCCAAAGATACCATAAAAAAAGTTCTGCTTTTTCTGTAAGGGCAGAGGTATTACTAATGAAGGTTCTAAAGACATAAATTAAAAAAACATTGTTTAAATAAAGAATGAGTACTTGAGCTTAACCTGAAGCAGGAAGCTTTTAATTAACTGGTTCATCTATTTTAACAGTCTTTTCTTTTCATTGGATATGGATCACATAATCTGATTTACCCAACTAACATTAGGTTTATCCCAGGGGGGAGTTGTGTCTTGTTACATTTACTTTAAGTAACAATTTGGGGGTACTAGCAGGAATGATTTTGAATGCACCATACTCTTTTACTTCAATTACATTTCAACTCTGTTTATTTAAGCAATGCCAGTTCACAGCACGTGTCACCTCAAAGCACCTAGAGACACATTTTTTTTACACATGAGTAATAATAATGCTACCTTTACCAAAATAAGATTTGTACCTGTTCTACTTAGCTCTACTCATGTCAGTGAATGAAAAATGCCACATACACACACTTTTACAGTTTGTGTTTAAGTTTGACTTCTTGTTTGAGCCCAAACTTTGTTAATCTGTTACTTTTTTATTCGCTGAGTTTGCTGTTCTTTCGTAGGTCAGTAGGAAATACACTACATCCTAAGTATTCAGAGGTCATGTATCAAACCTACCATAAAATAATAAAAATAAGCAGATACTGGACACTTCATAGTTAAACTGTTTATGTCATTTTAAAAAGCAAAAATATGTAACAACATTCTCTTCTCCCTCCAGAAAAAGGCGATTGTGCTATTGCAGAAAATCTCGCAAAATCAAGGAAAAGCAAAGAATATACGGGGATGGGCATAATTTTTTAAAAGCTGCATATTCACAGCATAAATAGCATCCTAGTGCAGAAATCGCGGAATTATGCAAATTAGCCTGATTTTACTGATGCCGCATTTTTCACAGAAATTTGATTAACCTCCCAACCAACAGTGAATACTCCAGTGCATCGCATAGTGACGTCATCACCCCGTGCGCTACCATAACAAACACACGTTATGGTAGGCAGCGGGATGATGACATCACTACGTCAGCCCTTCCACCATGTTGGATGTGGCAGGTCTGCCCTGTAAACAAATAAAAGCAAAGGGACTGAACTTCATACAACGCCTTACTACAGGGTGCTTTAAGATAGTTATAACTGGCTTTATCCTTAGACATATACTGTTTTTTATAACTAAGCAATGTTTATATTTTGTGCTTTTCCACTCTGCTCATACTACCTTATAGATTACCTTAAATGGTCCAAGACTCTAACTTAGGGTAACAGATCTAAATAACTGCGTTAGCTACGCTTCTGTGTTATGTCATCTTTGCTGCTCACTATATGTGTGAGCATGTTTATTCTCCCTACATTTGTAAACAACAATCCCCAAGTTTTTCAAACTTTTTTGCATATTTTCGTGCTTTTCTGTATATTATTCCACACTTTTCCTCAATTTCATAACAGAAAAAAGGGCTATATGTATATCATTTTCTTCTAAATATTCTCTTCAAACAATGCCTCAAATCAGCAAAATTTCCGTGTAAATCGGAATTGTCATTTGTCCTAAACGCCTTCAGAACTGTCGTGAAATCCTTGTTGGTGAAATATGTAGAATCTTCTATTGAAAGGCAATTAATGGTTTCATTTGATTTGTGAAAGCTGTTCTTTTGACAGTTTAAGGACACACTTTGTTTTCCCTTGTTTCATAAACAATGTCAAAAAAAAGATGTTATCAACATTTAGAAGCGCATCACTTAAATTCCAGTCAGGTTGATATTTCATGCTGCTCCAGTAAAACTGTAGTGTGTACACCTCAGTAGGGCTGTTTTCTTGTTTAGAAGACTGGTCTAGTGAAATGACCCAAATTAAGCCGTTGGAAGAATAGCCTTCATGTGCCAAAATGCCCCCAGTGGGTATGCATGAACAAATATGCATGCACTGCTTTCAATCTGGGCACAAGAAAGTTTTCCAATAATTAATCCGGTCTGTTAGACGTGCTGGAGGCTCAGAAAGACTCTCATTTTATTAGGTTTTTACAATGAAATATATTATGGCATATACTGTAAAATTAGAATATGAAAAGCTTTATTTAAGTAAGATATTTAGTTTTTGTTTAGACTGTTTGTTTAGGAAAATTCCAATCATCGTCTGTGGTAAAAATGCAAAACTGTCAGCAATTTCACATCTGTTCAAGTGCAAAGGAAAGAAGCCCGATATATTTACTTCCACAAGTTAAGCATTAAAGCGTTAAGTATAATGTTGTAACTAAGATATGTTTCTGTCTGTCTATCGGGCTTTGAGAAAGTGCTTTGGCTTCTATTCAAGTACCATTAAGACAAAAAAGAAAGATAGACAGATTAGAAAAAAACTTGTCCAACAAAGTTAAAGAATATAAGAATAGAGATAAAAGAACAATAAATAAAGTACAAGATAATCATTTAAGGTTTAATACTAAAGGTTTGGAGAACTAGTAGTTTTGTTCAGGTTCCTCCCTGATAGTTTCTTGTTGTGCAAAAAAATAAAATAACAAGTAAAAAAGAAAGCATGTCCAAATATGGTTGACATGTTGTTGTTCTGAGATATTCAAATGGTCAATTTATTTCAAATTCAAAAATACTTTTCTAATCCGAATGGGGAATTAAATGTTTTTGTAGCTCATTATCTAAATTACTTCAAATATTTGTTCTAGATACTGTAATTGGTTAGGGATTTCCTTCAGTAGACTATTATAGCCCATCTGAACACACTTTGAAGTAGTGATGCATCATAATATAAGTCCTAAAGATAAAGACTGCAACTCCAGAATCAAGGCTTTTTAAGATTCTAAAACCTGGGGTTATATTTATCTTTTTTTCCTCAATTTAATTTTTAACTCATGTGAATCAAAGAATGGCTCATCAGCAGGCCTCTGTAACACATTTACAGGCTAGGGATATTGTTGGACCTTCTGCAAAAGATCTATTGGAGCAGAGACTCATCTAAATGTCAAACATCTAAAACTCGTGTCCTGTAGGTGTTAAAGTAAAATCCTGTGCCTGTTTTACCTGAAACACTTTGCATGTTTTAAAGATGGGCTTAAATTTGGATCTGCATTTCGTAAAATATATTACCAAATTTTTGTTTCTCAAGAGTCCATATAACAAGTAGGAAACGGTTCCTTTAACAACAAAAATGACGGTCCATGAATTGTTGACAGTTGCCGTAATTGCATGTGTTATATGAATTGTTTTATTCAGGGTGAAACGGTTGTCAGTCATGTCCTCTATGAAATTATGTTTCTGTTATTTGAAGTAATTTGGTGTTCTATATACGGTTTGACAGAGTAATAAGCTTCAAATGCTGACAGTGCATCAGCACCAAAGCACCCTGGCCCCTCAGAGAGCCATCAAGCAGAAAATGATAATTAATTAATCATGGAGTGTGAGGCAAACTCAGTTCAATTAGCCCATTGGTAATTCCTTCCCCTCGGCCTCAACTCTAGCCAAAGAGACCATTCCTCTCTAATAAGGCTGGTTTTCCTCTGCTGCACTTGGGTCACTGTGCTGCTGGCTGGTTGTATTCTTGTAATTGGGGGTGGGAATCTTGAGTCACTTCAGGATTCGATTTGATTCGATTAACATGCCGAAGGCTACGATGATGCCATATCTTAAAACATGACATTTATGGCAAGACAAAAATGTATAAACAATACATCATATATCATTTAAAAAAGTAAGACCAGCTCTAAAAGCATTTCTGGACTTCGAAGTAGTGTGTGGGGATCACAGTTTTAAAATATCTTGGATTTGGATCCTTGATCCAAACAAATGTCGACATTTGCTATCCAAACGACTCTCGATTATCAGATCCTCCAAAGTATTGGTTGCAATGACCTTTGAAGTTAGAATAAGTGCTTTGACATACCTAGCTCAATTATCTCTTCTTCTGGGCGGCTGGATAGCTCAAGTGGTATGTTGCCTGACTTCCAATTGGCAAAAATACACCACAGCATCCAGTGTGGGTCCTTAGGCAAGACCCTTTGCGCTACTGCCTGGTGCTGCAAATGGCTGCCTCAGTGTAATTACACCAAAAGAAATTCCTAGTATGTCCTGTATGTACCTGGCAAATAAAGTTGATTTAATCTTAATCTTTAATCTTTAATCTTCTTTCCAGCATCCATGATGATACGCAGCTTTACTTTCACCTCTGTGTGGATCCTTGTGATAGGGTTCCACATGCTTAGTGTGTTCTAAAATCTTAGAGATAATATGTTGTAGCTTTGGTCCAACTTATGTTCATTTTTATGCACTTGGAGTTTCTTTTTGAAAACTTCCAAATTACACCATTAATTAATAATAAAATGTTTGAGTACTGCCATTTTATGAATGATCGAAAACACTGAAAATAAGATATTATTTTACACCCCCAATGATTCTTAGTAATAATGAAGATAGTTACACACATTTCATTAACAAAACCCAAGAGCTTTTTGCTCTGTCTAGTTACATATGTTGTTTACTGTTTACTGTGACTGTTAGGTTGCTGGTTCAAGCTTCCATTTAGTGGTTCTTTCCTCGGGTGAGAAACTTTAGCTGCCTTCCCCACTGGCTGTTGTCGAAGGCTACGGTACTGACTGTATAGCAGCCTCACTTCGGTCAGGCTGGATCTGGGCTCCATCGCTCACTACCATAAAAGTGTGAATGTATGCATGAATGTAATGTGAGGTGTTTTGGAGACTTACGAAAGCGCTATGTAGGTCATTTATCATATCTTTTACAATTTGCGTTCATTAAATATCTTTGTACCAAGGTTATATGTTTAAAGATTTTGCTAATCTTCTGAATCTTTAATTAATGATGCAATCAATGAAAATCCATCTTAAAATGATTAAATGGCTACTAAAAATCATAAACACAAATGTTAATGTATAAATTTTTTTCCTAGTTGTAAAAGCTGATTAGATTGGATTGGATTGCTAACCAATTTTCTAAAGCAAGACTCCTCCAGATTGGTTTCTCCAGTGACCAGGGAACAAGATGTTACTGGGAGGCACAAAAAGTCTCTGTACTATCCAAAAGAAGAGAAAAACAAAGTAAAGTTTTATTCTTATAATTTTGATTGTTTATTTTTCTTTCTAGTGAAATTGTGTGAAACAAATGTTCCTAAAAGCACACATGTGGTTGTGCAAAACAGATTTAGATGCCAATGTCAGGCGCTTCACCCTGGAAACCCTAAGACACTTTTTGAGAGATCTCCTACTTTTCCAAGATTCATGCAAAAAAGTGAAACACAGAGGGTTTGGGAGGTATTAGTTGAAAAACGTTCTGCTCTATTTTGCGACATGTGTGCTATTTGAAATTTCCTTCTGCGTAAATTGTTTTTCTCCAACTTTGCCTTGCCATAGGTGGTTACTCCATCTAATAATTGATTTGATAATGAAGTACGTCTGAAATTACAGAGGCAAAAAAACCACTTCATATTTCTGGGCTCTGCATCAGAATTTTTAAGCTTTCTCTTCAAACAAAATATTTCACACATCACACTGAGGAAAATGCCATAAAGTAAGAGATTCTGGCATTGGAGTATTTGACATGCTATCTAGTACACTCAAAAAAGATGGACAATTCTTTTGCCAATGTGACACACAAAAATGATTACATGCATGAAAACCTTTACTGTAACATAAAACAGCGAAAGTAGGACTACATTTTATTTATTGGAGTCATGAAATGCGAATCATCTTTATGTTTTACCTATTACTTGTCTAACTTTTTTGCATCCTCTGTCAAGAATAACAACTATATACATGTTAGGCCAGTTTTCTTTCATTTAATGACATTACATAACTTGATGACCTAAGTGACACATTTCCACACTTAAAACTTCTGAAAGAAATTATCACAATTATAGTGAAAATGACAGGAGGGATCTGTGTTCATTCTTAACTTCTGGATGGATATTCCCAGGAGGCTGAGCTTTTCTAATTTGCTACCGACCGTTTCTCATCCATGCAGGTATGTATATATGGGTGTTTTATAGGCTTGCGGTCTGGCAAGGACAGAGGAATTAGCCTTATCCGCATTCATTAACCTCATTTTTATTCTCCGGAGGTACAGTACAACACTGTAGAACTATCTGTCACCACACCACAAAATGATGAATGGGTAATCGGTTGAAAAGCTGTCAAGAAAGCCTAAGGAATGCAAACTTGATGCCCTTGCTTTAACCGTTTGTAATCAGATTAGCATTTATTGTTGGTTCACTTAGGCATTTTTTATGATCCAGTATTGTCACATACAAGCAAGGAGACATCAGTGACAATCCTTTTTAGAGACAACTGTAAGGCCTTTTCCCCCTTACCTCCTGAAGCTTTTTATGAGTGTTGGTTTTGTTTAATTTATAATCACCCTTTTCAATAATTCATGCTTTCCCTATTGATAATGGGGTGTATACAGCTAAGCAATATGTTTAGCCACTGTGCACACAAAAAACTGCAAGATATTGGAATATGTTCAAAAGTTTCATTTTTTTGAATTTCCATTCAAAATGTTGAACCAAAATGTGGAACTTCAACATACACAAACTAAATAGCAATTATTTTTTTTTTATTGCTTCACTGCCCAAGTTGACCACTGTCTGAAACACTAGAATCCTGTGGAGAAATCAATACAGTGACAGCTGAACTACACAAAATCCAAACTCTACCCTAATTACCGTGTCAGTCTGCACCAAGACTTTCTCTCACTCACCTAATTGTGCTTTAAAGTTCAGAGACAGTGAGTGGTTGGATAGCAGAGTACTTGCAAGGCCAGGTGACGGAAAATCTACGAACCTGTTAATGGCTCATGTTTAAAACGTTAATGAGAGCTGGAGTTAAAAGCTGCATTAGCTAAACCCTAGGTGGACTCGAGCTATGTGGATTAACTTTTCATTACCTCCTCATTAGGCGAACTTGGGGATTAGAGAGACCTCTGTATGAAATGTAGCATGAAAATATCCAAATGGGTCTGCATAAAGCCAGTTTGCAGATGAGCAAAGTAAGTGATTGAGCTTTTAGCCTCGCCTTCTCCTCATCACCAAGAATCCCTCCACAGTTTAGCTGACATCATTTGCTCCCTATTAGCCAATAAGAAGGCTTGCAGGAGCAGGGAAGCTACCGATTCCTGAGGAGATGAATTTGAAAACTAAAATACGTCATTAAAAGTAGAGTAGGAAGGCCATTATAATTCTGACACTGAAGTTGTCATTTATTTGCATCATGAAGTCCCTGGTGTAGTAGTTAAATGTCACTTGCCAACTTTAATGAGAGTTGAGTTAGGGGGGTAGGCCCAGAGCTGATTAGGGTTTTTTTCTGCAATGTTTTATCCAAAGAAATATGCTCTACACATTGATCAACCGTTGGTTAGTAAAAGTGTTTAGTCCCCAACCCCCGGGGTCAACCCTAAAGGTGTAACTCTATAAGTTTTATTTCTTGTAAATGCTAAAGCAAAGTTATACCAGCATGTAGAAGTATTTAAATCCCCTCGGAAGAAACTGTGATCTGTGCTGGTACTTGGAGCACAGTTCACTTCTGGGTCTCTCCACTGTATAAAGGGGTTAGTCAGTCACACCATGACTTTGTTCCATATAGGAACATTTCATTCATAATATTATATATACAGGCAGATCATTCCTGCACGTTTTTGTTTATATGAATTGTAAAAATAGTCAAATAAAAATAAGTAACACAAAGCAATTAAGTAAATTGGTTGTGGGGGTGTCAGGGACAGTCCTTAAATGGTTTCAGTCGTACCTGAGTGAGAGGTCCTTCTCTTTCAGGCTCGGGGACTCCACCTCATCCTTTGCTCCTCTCCATTGTGGATTCCCCCAGGGTTAAATCCTAGGGTCAGTTGTTTTTCCCCTGTACCTGCTCCCACTCAGAGAGATTTTTAGAAAACATGGCATGTCTTATCACTTTTATGCAGATGATTGCCAAATTTACATTCCATTCACAAAAAATAGCAATTGCCCCCTGACATTCCTACTTAGCTGTCTAAAAAAATCTCAAGGCTTGGTTGGCCCAAAAATTTTTTAAACTAAACAAGGGAAAGACTGAAGTCATGTTGTTTGGGAACACCCTCTTTGACTTGGGACCCCTTCAAACCTACGTGCGTCCCAAAGTCACCAGCCTTGGCGTCACCTTGGACAGTGATTTTAAACTGGATAAACAGGTTAATGGGGAATTAAAATCAAGTTTTTATCACCTTCGACTTTATCAAAACTCAAACCTTTTTTTTCTTTTAATCTTCTGGAACAACTTATGCACGCTTTTTTGTAGCTGTACCGGTCCGTCGTGGTGAAGAGGGAGCTGAGTCAAAAAGCGAAGCTCTCGATTTACCGGTCGATCTATGTTCCTACCCTCATCTATGGTCATGAGCTTTGGGTCATGACCGACAGAACGAGATCCCGGAAACAAGCGGCTAAAATGGGTTTCCTCCGCACGGTGTCTGGGCTCTCCCTTAGAGATAGGGTGAGGAGCTCGGCCATCCGGGAGGGACTCAAAGTAGAGCCGCTACTTCCCCACATTGTGAGGAGCCAGTTGAGGTGGCTCGGGCATCTGGTTAGGATGCCTATTGGACTCCTCCATGGTGAGGTGTTCCGGGCACGTCCCACCGGGAGGAGGCCTAGAGGAAGACCCAGGACAGGCTGGAGGGATTATGTTACTCAGCTGGCCTGGGAACGCCTTGGGATTTCCTCAGATGAGTTGGCCCAAGTGGCAGGGGAGAGGGAAGTATAGGTCTCCCTGCTTAGGCCGCGACCCGATCCTGGATAAGCAGAAGAAAATGGATGGATGGATGGATATTCCTGCATGAGTTTCAAAATACTGGGTGTTGGGTGTCCTTTTCAAGGATGAAAGAAACAAGTAGTTTTGTGCGAAGCTGTAGCACAACCCTGCATGCAGCGGCGACAGGTCTCAGTTGATAGATAAGAACAGAAATGTGCAATTGAGAAAAGGTCTGGACGTCCTAACACCCAGAAAGAAAAGTCTGTTTTGACCAGATTGTGAAGCTCCAATGAAAAATTTTTTGGAACTTGTTCTGTGGGAGGCATTCACCGAAAGGGATAAAGAGGGATAGTGTCCTAAGTAACACTGTGACATCCTTTGTGAGTGCGATCTCTCCCAGATCAAGCGCTTGATTTGCCTGATTTTCCTTTCGTTATTGACAAATTATATTGTCTTAATTATTTCATGGTACACCATGTGTGGGCTGCATTTGTTCTCTAACTGAAATTGTCAAAACTGAATTTTTGAGAGACTACAGATGAGAAAAATAACATTGACTTTAAGGAAATAGTCCTCATTTAACATAGAATATCAGCATTAGCAGGGAAGCATCACATTTTTAGTCTAAATAACAAAAAAAGGCAACAGTTCCTTCCCCCCATTTTGTTTTAATTAGTAATGATTGGGTAAAAGAAAAAAAAAAAAGAATATCTTTCAGTACACGTTTAACTCAGGGACTATTTGACATGCACTCCTGCAGAGCTTCTTTGTCTGTTCCTGTGACCTATAAGGAGAAGCAGAAGAAAATGGAAGGCGTGAAAACATCTCAGAGAGGTTTGAATATTATCTGAATTAATGAGGGCATATCTTACGAGGGGAACAGTCTGCAGTGACTGTGGGTGAACTTGTATAATTTGGATAATTAAAGCAACTTACTTTGACATTTACCACATGTTTGTGAGATTCGCGCTGAACGATAAGTGACACCGACGATGGCCTCTCTGATTATGGTTTGGGATCAAATGATTGTCATCGTTTGCATCTGCTCTGATACTGTGTTATTGACTAGAACAAACAGACACTAGTGTCAGAGGGAGCATTTATACCACCCATTATACTAGGATGCTTATTATATTATGTCCTAGCAGCTTGGCCTGTATTAATTAGAAATTAGGCATAGTAATGCGTGCTATTATTTCACTTTTTTCTCAGACCACTACTCATTTAACAACACAGTCTTGAATAGAATATGTTTTATTCATGACTACATTTTATATTAAGAAAAAAGCAGTTGCTTTGCCTATGCTGGCCTCTGACAAGTTCCCTTAACCACTCGCTCATTGCAATAGCACACATTCACTGTGACACCATTTTCCTTGATTTCCCTTGCTGGCCAATTAAGAAGCTGAACAAAGTAAGTTAGTTGTTGTCATCCCCCTGTTTTCTTTCCCACAGTAGAGTGAAGCGAATACTGCTGAAGCAATGACACAAAATGACCGCATTTTTAAAAGCAACGCGTTTTTCTAGGACAATATGAAGCTACCAGCATACCAGTGAAAAATGTTTTTCCAGTGCCTAACCATCATGTTTTTATATACAATGATGAAAATAGCAGATTAATATTGAATGCCCTTTTTTGTCTAAAATTTTACCAGTACTCTGTGAGCACTGACATACGCAAAAGAAAAGTCTCCTGGTGGCCTGATACTGTAGCTCATACACCAAACTACCAATTATTGATCCTTTTTACGTGTGGACGTTTATTACACTTGTAAACCCTCTAGGGTCATTAAATGAAATTGCAATGCTTACGATAGCTATATCAGTTTCTTTGCCACAACGGTCAGTTGTTCCATTTAAAAGCCTTGCAGAAACTCTGCATGCTACAGAGCTGATGGCAGTACGCCGCCTCAGGCCAGCTGAACTAATTAGAAAATCGCCCGGTGGAATTCCTTCACCACCATGTCCAACCCGTCCAGAAGATTTCTGCTTTTCATCCCAACATTCAAATTAATTTCAACACATTGTATGATTGTATATCCGTTTCTCTTAATTCCCCTACCGGCCTCACCAGGGCCACCAATCACAATTCAACTGATGAATATGCTTGAAAAGAAAAAGTGCCTACAAATTAACAGTAAGCAGGTTTTGGACATATTTTAGAACAACTATAAACATCTTTAGTGTCTTGCTATTATTGTAAAAAAAGATGGTGAATTTTATTAGCGACTCATGTTGCAGCGTTTAGTAAATTTGTCTGATCATTGGAAAATGCATTACACTGGTCATGCCTTAGCTTTACTCCCAAAATTTGCTATTGGATCCCTGAAGACATTTAAATTGCAATATATTTGAGTTTTAGGGTGTTGTCACACCTGGTGGATCCAACTTATTGAGGAGCCTGTTGACTCCCTCGACTTTAGTGGTGCTTCAGCAACAACGACTGAAGGAAACGGCACAAAAAACATGTTTGCATGAATATTAGTAATTGCAATAAATGGACTATCATAAAAAAATTATAATGTAAATTCCCTGATTGACATATTCTGATCGGGTTAAGCTCGATTAGAATTAAATTGTAATCCAACTGGGGTGGGGGGTATGGCGATCTGTTACCTAAATGGTGTGCATTGAAACCCTATGGGTTACGTCTTTTTAATTATGGCAAACTATTTAGTCTTTAGTGGCAAGATGGACGATGGAGGGGAAACAGAGTGTTTTATTTGAAACAGGCAAAAAGGCCTCAACCTCTCTCAGAACCTGATCCAATAAGGATACTCTCAATACATTTGTTGTTGACATGCATAACTGCAACAACGTGTATGGCTGGTTAATGGACATTTCACAATCATGTCAAAGAGCTCCTACTCTGAGTAAAACCTGGTCAATATAAATGCATGTTGGACTAAATAAATTTCATGCCCATGTAAATGATACATTTGCATAATTTAATCCAAATACATTTTTATTTGATCTAGATTTATTTTTCAAATTTAGACATAGCTACTGAATGCAACTTCCTTCTTCATGAAATGTGCACCAAAATGAAGTACAGAAAAATTTTACCACTTGTAGGGTTTATTTTGTGCCGCTGGTGGGTGTGTCGAACAAAATGTCTTTAACAATGAGTTTAGCAAGAGCAAAAGAGGTGGCAGAAGACCATGGAGAAGGTATTTTCTCACATAACAACCCAAGATGATTCAAGGGGTTCATCCGTCTTCACAGGGTTGTCAATAGATTGCCAATCAATTAAAATCAAAAATACATCATAATCAAATCGATTTAAAAAGTTTCCAATCTAAGGAACCCCAGCAGATTGCTACAAGTCAATGACTCGATGCATCTGCTGGGGTTCCTTAGATTGGAAACTTTTTAAATCGATTTGTTTATGATGTATCTTTGATTTTAATTGATTTTTTGTAAAGTGCCTTGAGACGACATCTGTTGTAAATTGGCGCTATATAAATAAACTGATTCTTGATTCTAGATTCACATATCCATTCAACCGTAACAGAGTTTAGTTTAACCAAACAAAAAACCTTAGTTTGTTGACCTGTTTGCTTTTTTGGTTGAGTCAGAATTTAATTACTAATTGACACCTACTCAAAGGAACCGGCCTCCATTTAGTTTTGTTCCTGGGGATTTTTGTCCTGTTGCTTTCAGAGACCAATGAACAAATTGACCGATGAAGCAATTGTCTTCAGGATTCAGATTTATCAGAAAGGAGCTATTACAAAGAAAGCAATTAGAAAATAACGGAAATAAAAATAAGTGCTATATTTAGATGGTGTGACATGAGTTGTTTCCATCAGTGTCAAGACATCAGGCATCCTTTGGGGTTTGAGAATAGTTCTGTACGCTGCCAAAGATGGATAATTGGCTATTTTGAGTAATTTTTATGAACAAAGCTCAGCTGCTGCAGCTCAACCTCAAGTAAACAACGTACCTTGGGAATAGCCTCTGCTCAGGCAGCTTATGTTTGTACATTCCTGTCTGGATGCATGTTTTCGTCTGCCAGATGTAAAGAATAGGCTGAACACTGTTAGTTCAGATGGAGCTATTTTAATTTCCTCTGATCCTTACATCTGACTGCAAAAATGCAGATTAGTTGTTCAACAATGACGTGCATTTTAGGAGATAAGTATGCATTTTTGTCTGTTGTTGTTTCATAGCACCTTCAAATGTAACAAATCGCTTGTTTTTGTATAAATACTACAAATTCTTTGGTTGCATAAAGCTTGCAACGTCTTAAAACTGCTACTAAGGTTTTACCAAAGACTCTTACTGCCTTAGAAGGTATTTGCAATTTAAATTTGGTTTTTCTTTTTGTAAATGGGTTTATTGTTAAATGTAAGTAATTTTAATCACTATCCATTTCTTTCAGTGTTTGTCTGGTATTTTAAAGAAGTTAAAACATTGCCATAAATATTTGGTTGTAACCAGATTAAACCTGTTTGTCAGAAAACTAAATGAGCTTAACCTAAACATTAGCTAATTATTCTTTAAATGAGTAGTTATTGAATGATTAAGCTGGTTCAAATGATGAAAGTGGAAGAGAGACCGGTAATTTTGAAGAAAGGGCCACAATAATTATCGTCGTACACAAGCAGATTCCCCTCGGTGTTCTCGTTGAGCAACATCACTACATGTGAAACGGAAACCGCGTGAACATCTGTTATCACAGCTGCTTTAATCATCTAGATCTTTGTATGATATGATCCACACAGGATCAGGGTCTAAAGGGTTGCCTTGCTCTCTGATC
Source organism: Orestias chungarensis (assembly GCA_032876305.1). NCBI lineage: Eukaryota > Metazoa > Chordata > Actinopteri > Cyprinodontiformes > Cyprinodontidae > Orestias > Orestias chungarensis. The sequence continues at coordinate 4,774,583 of JAVLVB010000433.1, read as the reverse complement.
TTGTCTTACCAAAGTTTCCTTCCTGTGAAACAATTATCTCCACCAATGAAAGCCACGATTGTAGTCCTAACAATGATCTCTTTGTTATTTTGTTAAGCTGTAGGAAGTGGCAAATATGTAAATCAAGCAAGGATAAAACAGCAGAGCCATCAAAAGATCCTCTCTTAGACATAAAAAAAAACAGTTGGTTTGTTCTGACTCAATGAGATTTTTTTTTTTTTTTTTTTAGATGTGTGGTTTCATCCCAATCTTTTAGACACTTGGGCCATTTAATACTTTCTCTTCTCTCTTTGAGCACTTCGAATAACAGAAAATTACTTGAACAAACTGACATTTAATTCAGGCATCTGTTTGTTTTGAGTTTTATACACAGCCATCAGTTTACTGAGCTTTATAATTAGCATCATTGTGAAATGAGGCATGTGTTTTTTTCCAAAATCAGGAGATTAGTCTTCTTTTTAAGCAGCTTATTCCTAACAGGAATATTATAAATTATTTCTCTTCTCTTGGATTTAAGTACTTTTACATAGTACGTCTGCTATAGTGAGGATACATTTGGTGGTTGAAAGCTGCATTAAAATGTACTGTAACCAATTATTAAAGATCCTATTTATCCTGGACCTGATATATGATAACACCACAACCAAACCAGACATTGGATGTTTACCTTTCAGAAATTCTAGTCCATTGTAAGAGTGGTTTCTCAAAATAAAACTGAATAAAAGTCATTTAAAAGAAAGTGGTAGACTATTTGTGAGTTGGTTTTGAGTTTTATTTGGTTTGACTTTGTTGGGTGTTATAGTGTCTGGCGTGAGATTGTACGGTCTAGTGTTAGGTCTTATTTTGTAAGTTTGATATGAATCAAAAATTTTATTAAGGGTCACCTGAATTAATCAATGTCATTATACCTTACTGTGCTGGACACATTAATATCCGCTTGAGGTCCTCACAACAAATTCCTCCTTCTTTGTTTTTATTTGGGGTTTGTTTTTAAGAAAAGAATACTGTAGCCGTGCCTGGAGCACCTCCAAGGGGGAGGCATCGAGGGAGAAACTGCACTAGGTGCTTGAGTCACTTCTCATCCAGGCGTTTGTTGATGTTATAGGAAGAGCCTGTCTCAATTTGAATCTAGGCCATTCTGCCTTGTGAAAGCTTTCTATTATTTAGATTTTGGCAAACAGCCTTGCAGATACCCTTCAAATCTTCAACTTTTGACCTTGGTATGTATATCTTGGTCTTGAAGTCTTTAGGCTTCATCTCAGAGGCTGTTCTGTCAAATATTTAAAAGCTTTGCTCCATTCCTAACAGACCTGAGCACACTAGATCAGTATGTTGATTCTGGGAGAAAATGGAGAACAACAAGTTAATTAAAACCAAACATATGACGCATTGCACAATCGCAGGGGAATGAAGAGCTCCAGCTTTGCAACTGACTTAATGAAATTTGGAAAAAATAAAACCAGTTAAATTAAAAACATTGGTGTATGAGTCAAATGGCATGTAAAAATGTAATTATGGGATTTTTTTGATTGTTTACTATTTTTTAAGAGTACTTCGATTCCCCTAAATATAAATTAAAGTTCTACACCTCATTCCTGCGCAAGACATTCAGGTCAATGCCATTATGGTAATTACAACTGTGAAAGTAGAAATTGGAATTGCACATTTAAAGACAAAGACGATCAGCCAGCAAAATAGAGCATTGATATGAGCCCTCTGACATCATTAAATAGGTTGTTGTTTCAGTAAAGCAATATCCTCTCATTAGACATCTGTACTGTACATTTTTATGTCCTGAAAAATGTATCCGTGCATTATTAGTGTACCAGTATTACGATTATCCACCATATTGGCTTATGCTCTCACATATTCTTTTGTTGTGTAGGTTAATGTTTAAAATGCAGATCTGTTTGCACTGATCTATTTGCTCTGAAATTGAGTGAAAATAGAGGATGCAGTTCTTATTAAAAAAATATTATGTATATATATATATATAAATATATATATATATATATATATATATATATATATATATATATATATATATATATATATATATATATATATATATATATATATATATATATATATATATATATATATATATATATATATATATATATATATAT